>PVKE010010660.1:0-41963 GCA_004027555.1 Craseonycteris thonglongyai | reverse complement strand
GGTTTCACATTTATCTGTGCTGGTTTGCTGAGTGCTAAGTAAGCTTTTCCATTGTCCTTTAATAACCAGGGCTTCTTAAATGACATGCAAATTTTGGTGTGGTTGGAACAATAGGAAAAGGGGGCCGTGTTGCTCAATGTTGAAATATTATGAAGGTTTTTGTTTTCTTTCTTTTTTTTTTTAAAGAGGAATAGATATTCAATTTTAAGGATTTATTTTATTGATTTTTGGCAGAGAGAAACAGAGACAGAGAAAGACATAGAGAAGGGGGAGGGCCCAGAGCAGTCTCCATAGTTGACATTAGTTTTCCATATAGTTTCACTCCACAGGTGGGCACAGGGCTGCCCAGGGCAGGAACTGGGCCGGGAACCTCCCACATAGGTCCCGGCAAGAACTGAACTGGGGGCACACCCCAGTTCAGCATGTGGGTCCGCATGGGTCGGGATTCGATCCTTGGTCCCCGGGGCTTCAAAGCAAGCGCTTAACCCACTGAGCCATCCCAGCTTTCCCCCACAGACTTTTATCCAGTGACTTCTTATCACTTTCCAGATGTTTTTTTTAATCAATTTGTAAATGTGGAAATAGTCCGTTGGCTCAGATTCCTCTGTTTCTCAAAAATATTTGTGTTAATCTAGGCTCTCAATCCACACAAATCTGTTCTCATGGGGAAGTGATCAAAAGAAACGTGGGAGAATGTTTCCGTGGAACTGAGCCTGCTCTGAAGGACAAACTACGTAGCTTAACATTCAGACTTGAGCACAAAGAGGGAATCCTCCTCATTCGTGATTGACTGGCTGCACCGAGGCCTTTCGTACCTCAGGGGAGCCGTGTTTCGGATTAATAGAAAATCTCCGGTCAGAGAGTCTACACACCTATCCAAAACATCTTTCTACTTTCCAGAAAGAACATCAACGTGTAGCTTTCCTCCTTTTCTCGCACCCCATAATAATCCAATAAGGGAGCTTCAGCCTTTTCACCTAAAAATATCCTCCCTAAAGAATGGCTACATATCAAGAAGTTTTTGAATGCCAGTGGAAAGTGGAATTTGAGCTCTTGAAACTTGAAATGGAAAAGACAGGAGATTTCTGCATGTGAGGGAAGGGTGGACCATACGACCCTTTGCTCCCTTCTAATTTTAAATTTCCAGTTTTTGTTTTAGGTAGTGAATCAGTTGTGATAATCAACCCCATCCTCTCCACACTTGACCTTGCTGTGTAATGCACATTCAATGGCAGTGAATAATAATTACTATTTATTGAGTGCTTAATATGTGCCAGTCTTCTGCCACAAGCATTCTCATTAAATAGATACCGATGAGGAAAATGAGGCCCAGAAAGGTTAAATGACTTACCAGAAGGCAAACACAGAGTGGGTGTCTAGCTCCAACTGTGCATATGCTCGTATGCACTACATCAGTGGTCTCCCACCTTTTTGGCACCAGGGATTGGTTTCATAAAAAACAATTTTTCCATGCACTGGGGATGGTTTCAGGATGATTAAAGAGCATTACATTTATTGTGCACTTTATTTCTATTATTATTACAATGTAATAAGTAATAAAATAATTATGCAGCTCACCATAATGCAGAATCAGTGGGAGCCCTGAACCTGGGTTTTGATAGGAGTCTGCAAGCAATTGATTTATCATGGTCTCTGTGCAGTCAAACCTCTCTGCTCACGTGAATCTGTATTTGCAGCCACTCCCCAGCACTAGCATCACCGCCGCAGCTCCACCTCAGATCATCAGACATTAGATTTTTATAAGGAGCACGCAGCCTAGATCCCTCACATGAATTGTTCACAATAGGGTTTGCATTCCTATGAGAATTTAATGCTTCTGCTGATCTGACAGGAGGCAGAGCTTCAGCAGTAATGGGAGCGATTGGGAGCAGCTGTAAATACAGATGAAGCTTTGCTCAATTGCCTGCCATTTGCCTCCTGTTGTGCAGCCTGGTCCTAACAGGATACAGACTGGTGCCGGTTCATGGCCCGGGGGTTGGGAACCCCTGCACAAGGTTATATTACTTGCTTGTAGCAGAAATAATTTCAATGTCTGAGGTCTTACTTAAAAGCCTTGCTACAATAATCTTCCCATAGTTTGATTCTTTAGGAGTTCAGTGTACTTATCACTGGGTCTTAAGTTTCTACTAATTTTAGAGTTAATATGCTGGTCTGAAAAAGTACATACAACAACAACCAAAAGACCCTTGGGAAAATAATGTCTTTGGAAAAACTCTGTTGAATAACAACATGTTGCCTTAGCCATATGGAATTGGTTGATAGGGGTCTCTGTGATAGATGCAGCTTTATTCTTTTGGTCTGAATACTACGCTATTTCTTCCCTCCTTGATTTTGTTCATGCTCTCTCCTCTATCTTCCCCATTCATCCGGTCACTCCTACTCACCTCTCTAATCTTCTGTGTAGACATAATTTCCTCCAGGAAGCCTGTCCGGCCCTCTCCCACTGGCCAGTCCTGAGTTGGGCCACTATGATTAATTATTGCTCCACAGTGCTCCCCAAACTCACTGTGCATGTATCTGTGACTATTAAAACAGGCTGTCTAGGGATGCTGGGATAGCTCAGCAGTGGAACATTTGCCTTGCAATTGTGAGGTCCAGGGTTCTATTCCCAGCCCCGGCCTGTGCAAACCCATATGCTGAACTGCAACGCACCTGGGAACCACAGGGATAGCTTGGCAGTGAAGGTTCTTGCCTCCTACGCAGGGGGCCCCAGTTCAATTTCCACCCCACGTGGCCCCACATCCACCTGTGTGGAATGAAACCACATTACAGCTAATGATGTAGAACCGTAAAGACTACTCTGGGTCCTCCCCTCTTCTCTCTCTCTATGTCTCTCTCTGTCACCTTCTCTCAAAACAATACAAAGTATAAATTTGGAAAAAGACAGAACAAAAACAGGCTGTTTAAGGATCTGCTTTCTCCACTGGATTCTAAACTCCTTGGGAGCAGGTGTGACACCTTATTTATCTTCACCCTCTGCACGTAGTTGCAAACCTTTGTGGAGTGACGATGTGACTGACTCACCGCTGGATAGAACACAGGGTCTTCCGAGGACTTTGAGCACCACGGCCTCTCCGAGGTTGAGCATGTATAGGAGGAGGCACTAACTGCACAAAGAGCTCAAAGACTAGAACTCCCCCTTATACATGAAAACGGCAGCTGGTGGAAGCCCAAGCAAGATCAGAAAGGGAACATTTGCTATCAGACCACACCCTTGGACTTGGCAAGTTCTTCCTTATTTGAGGGTGTGTTGCTCCCTTTTGTCAGATGTCACACCCCATAAGGAGAAGTTCTTTTGCTTCTATTTTAAATGAGGAAAGAAGTGCCCTGAGTGTCTCTGAGACTCTCACTGAGCGAAGTCCCTTCATTACAAAAATAATGATATCTTGAAATAATTGATTTAAATAAATCTAGGGCTACTTAAGTTTCATCACCATCTTCTAGGCTTTACTGACAGATGGAAAAGTGGACACATTCAGGGAGCTGACCTAGCAATGGACTTTTGTTTGTTTAACAAAGAGAGAGAGAGAGAAAGGGGGAGGGCCCAGAACAGTTCCCACAAACATACATCATCTGTTTTCAACATAGTGGATGTGGGGCCGCACAGGGCGGGAACCAAACTGGGTCCTCCCACAGGGAAGCTCACTCCAGTTCAGCAAATGGGTCCACACGGGCTGGAGCTGGGACCGAGACTCGATTCCCCGGACCCCGCGGCTGCAAAGCAAGCGCTTAACCCGCTGAGCCATCTGGCAGCCCCAGCAATGGACTTTCAGTTAGAACTGGATTCAAGTTCCAGATCTTAATGTTCTTAGAGTAGAGTTCCAGTTCTTAAAGTAGAGGTATGTACCTAATTTTGTAGTATCGTTTTAAAGTTTCAATAACATCATTTATATATAAGATATCTAAAAGGAAGCCATCACTAAATGTTTCCTCCTTTGCCTCCGTGCATGCTTTGCTCAAATTCATTCACTTGGCAGCTTATCTCTGGCAACCTTCCTTTGAGACTGCTTCTCAGTCCTCGGTGGTTTAGACTTACCTGAGATCCTTGTTAAAAGGCAGCTTCCTGGCCCTCCCTCCAGAGATTCTAGTGCAGTGGGTCTGGGTTACCGCCCAGGTAGTTTCATTTTCAACAGTTGTCTCAGGTCATTCGGAGTCAGGTGGACTATTTTCCACACTTCCAGAAACTTGATTTGAAAACTGCAAAGTCTCTCCTCATCTTAGCATGAAGACTACTTTTCCTTCATCAGCAACAGGCCAAAGAGAAAGACCTTTGAGCCAAAATATATATTTTTTAAGATTTATTTTATTGTTTGAGAGAAGGTAAGAGAACGAGAGAAGGGGGGAGGGCCCAGAGCAGTCTCCATAGTTGTATATCATTAGTTGTGACATGGTTTCATTCCACACAGGTGGATGTGGGGCCGCATGGGGCAGAAACTGAACCGGGGGCCTCCCACAGGGGAGGCGAGAACTTTCACCGCTATCCCAGCAGTTACTAACTGTACCGCAGTTCTGCACGTGGGTTTGCACGGGCCAGGGCCGGGATTCAACCTGCTGAGTTATCCTGGCATCTGGGCGCCAAAATATGTAATTGCTTACTCTGACCTGGGAGGGATTGAGAAAAACAGACAGTAAATGGAGGAAGTGATGGTGGAAGATGGGGAGAGCTGGCATTTTTCATTGGCTCACCGAGCATACTCCTTGGGGTGTTGAGAATATGGAGAAGTGGAGCAGATCGCCTGTGGTAGAAGCAGGGGTGCAGAAGAGGAAACTGATGAGTTAGAGAGCTTTCAGCTTATTCCAGGTCAGCACTTTGAAACACAGTGGTAAAGTCTTACTTTAAGGGCTATAAATTCCCTCTACATCAGACTCATTCAAATTTTAGCATCAGAACTCCTATATATCCCTAAGCCAAATATAAGAAACTTTGCTACCACCAGTGGTTTGGGGTGGCCCAGTGCCTGTAGATCTCATTAGAATAGAAAAGGGAAAGATGAGGAGCCATCTGCTCAACCTGCCCCTTGTGAAATGCCCACTGAGGTTCGAAGTAGCCAGAGCCTCAGGCAGCCTCAGCTTCCCAGGCACTCAGCAGGGCTTTGGCCAAAGAACACCTGGCAAGCGCTCCCCGGAAGGCTGACAACTAACTAGGGGTGGGCTATCCCTGGAATTTCTCTCCTAATTCTTATTTTCCACGCTTCCGTCTCTTTTTAAACACCATTGGAATTTGGAATTCATTGCCCTTTAAAGAAATGTGATATGTTGCTTCCAGGGGTTTCCTGCCCTATAAAGTGCCCCCACTTTTGTCTTGCCACGAGCTAGTCACTGGTATAGAAAGCAGGTGGTTTCCTCAGCTCTGCAGCTATTCAATAAACATATTTTTTTAAACTGTGCATACTCATCAGAAGCAAAGAGACCATTTCTTCCCACACAAAATATACATGTGTATAATTTCAAATTTGCCATCTTAACCACTTTTAAGTTTACAGTTCAGAAGTACGAAGTATATTCATTGTCGTGTGGCTCAGTCTCCAGAACTCTTTTTCATTTTGTAAAACTGAAACTCTGTATCCATTAAACAAGAACTCATTCCCTACTTTACTTCCCTCAGGACCTGGCAACCTTCAGTCTACTTTCTGTCCCTACGGATTTGACTGCTCTCTGTATTCGATGATCAAGGGGAATCATACAGTATTTGCCTTTTTGTGACTGGCTTATTTCACTTAGTATAATGTCCTCAAGGTTCATCGATGTTATAGTGTATCTCAGAATGTCCTTTCTTGTTAAGGCTTAATTATATTTCACTGTATGTATATGCCACATTGTATTTATCCACTCATCTATCAGTGGACATTGGAGTTGCTTCCACTTCTTGATTATTGTGAATAATGCTACTATAATAGAAACATTGGTGGACAAATATCTTTTTAAGACCCTGCTTTCAATTCTTTAGGATATCTACCCAGAAGTGGAATTGCTGGAGCATATAGTAATTCTAATTACTTGTAATTTTTTGAAGGACTACCATACTGTTTTCCACAGTGGTTGCACCATTTTACATTCCTACCGGCAGTGCACAAGGGTTCCAATTTCTCCCCATTCTGACAACACTTGTTATTTTCTGATTTTTTTGATAGCCATCATAATGGGTGTGAGGTTGTATCTCGTTATGATTTTGACTTGCATATTCCTAATGATTAGTGACGTTGAATGACTTTTATGTGTTTATTGCACATTTGTATATCTTCTTTGGAGAAATTCAGCCTTTTTCTTTGGTCATCTGTGGCTTGCCCATCCAATAGCTATTTTCTATTGTGTTCCTGGCTGACTTCTGATACCATTTCTGCCTGCTGTGGTTCAGGAATAAGTCCTGATTAATCTGTCAGTGGTTCTTAATTTTCTTTCTTTCTTTTTTCTTTTCTTTGTTTTTTTTTGAACTGAACTGGGGGCCTTACTGCATTCGGGAAGCACACCCCAGTTCAGCATGTGGGTCCACCTGGGCTGGAGCTGGGATTCAATCCCTGGTCCTCAGGGCTTCAAAGTGAGCGCTTCACCCGCTGAGCCATCCCAGCTTTCCCTGTCAGTGGTTCTTAATCCTGGCTGCACCTTAAGAGTCACTGGGGTAGTTTTAAAAAATACCTGTGCCTGGGTCTCCTCCACAGACCAATTAAACATTAGAATGTCTGGAGGCATTAGTATTTTTAGAAGTTTCCTACTTAGATCCAGTTATTCAAATATGTTACCAGGAGTATGAACTATGTCTCTAAACCAACCACTCTGGTCCCATTCCTCTTGTCAGTGATAGGGTTGTATGTCCTGGTTCTAGTCAACATGATATGATGGCTGCTAGGAAAGGGTTACTTTATCCTAAAATGAGACATGGGAAATGGTTAGAGGTGGGAAGAATGGTTTCTTGTCTTCCATTGAGTAAGACTCTTAGAAGTAGGATAGTCCTCTTACTACTGTGAAAGGCCTGGGGATGTCAGAGCAGGAACAAGTTGCCGGATGTAGCTAACTGATGAAGTTGTTGAGCTGATGAAGTCGTTGAGCTGCTAACTCGTTCTACCTTGGAGCCAGCCCACTTCTGGAATTCTGATAATGAATGTCCTTTCTATTTAAGCTATTTTGAGTTGTCTTTTCTGTTACTTGCAACTGAAAGTATCCCTACACAACACTTTCTATGTGCAGTGAATTTCCGGAAGTCATCGGGCTATCTTTACAGAGTACTTGTTATGATAGAAGAAAGAAATAGAGACACTGTCTTGAATAGACTTAAACCCTGGATCCTCACACTGAAAGTCTAAAGCTCTACTGTCCTTGGTTTTTGAGAGTTCATTCAGAACCCAGGTGAGATAGGAAACCAGGAAAGGTGGGCAGGCTGTGCAGTCAATAGCCGGACCAAACCTGGAGGCATTCTGAATTTAAATCCTGTCTCCGAGTCCAACTGCCTCATGGTCCAGACCAAATCTTCAAATCTGATTCAGTTATAGAGTTTGGATGCAACATAGAAAGGGAAAGAAGTTGTGTTACTTGTGAACGTCTGAGTCCAAACTACATAAGTCTTTAGAGATTAAATTTAACACCTTGGTGTGGCACCTGAGTCCAAACAAGTAACTTATTTAAATTAAACTAATGGCTAGCCAGGTCACACTTATCAGGTTACTTGATTCTCAGGTTTATAGCAAAAGTACCCTTCTTTAGCCTTTGTTTTCCTGGATCTACCGGTAGGTGTTGTCAGATCAGACCTCCTTGCTCCATTCAATTTTACCTGTGAGAGTGGCTTATGGATATTACTATTGAATGAGTCCCAAGGGCAAGGCTGGGTGAGGAGTACATGGGCTAGTCTGCTGGTGGGTCACAGTTCTCTGCCTATGTGCCAAATCCCAAGATACACCAAAATGTTTAAAAATGACAAATGATCAGCTGCTAGCTAACAGCGCTTGTATGACAAGAACCAGCCACAGGAAGATCTGGTTCTGTATTGAGTAGTGAAAGGATATATATTCCTCTAGAAAAGCGACCGAAGTGGAAATTACCATCAACTTTTCTTGTAGACAGCATCAAAATTTGAAGCGAACACTGATGAGTCTAAAGTGTCTTGTCAATAATTCACAACTGGCCTTTGAACTTGCTTGTTGGGCTTTGTGGTCTCTATAGTGAAGGAAATGGCCTGATTAACTTCATAAAACTCCTCAGATGAGAGATTTGCATAAAATGCATCTCAGTTTCAAACAAATGTAAAAAATCTTGGGAAAAAAAAATGTGAGAAGGAAAAAAGTCAAAGGGATGTTCATTGAATTGGATCAACATCAATGTTGCTTCAAACAGGATTTTGCCTGTGGAAGAAGCACAAGATACTCCCAACTCTGCCATTAGGTCTGAGAAAAACTTTGAAAATAAGGGGATTTTGAGTGTGAAAACTACAAATGAAGGTACATCCTACTTGTGTGCAAAATATATTTAAAATTACAGCTGGAAATTTGAGGACACAACAAGGCAAAGGTAGAAAACACAGAACACTTTAGAAAGAAGAAAGAGCACCATGCCCAGTGACAGTTGCTGCAGAACAGGGGTGGCTGATCCTCCCAGTCAAAATATAAATGTCACCCTGGACAGACTGTCAGCTTGTCAGGAGAGAAAAGGCTAAAGGCTGAGCTGGAACTGACATGCTTGGGACACTAGAAGTCAAGAAAGAGGCTTCTGATGACAGCAATTTGCAGATGTTCCACTGCCAGGCTTGTGTCTGCAAAGGTTAGACTTAACGAGAGGGGCTGCAGCTTTTCAGCACTCATTTCTGGGTAAGTTCTTGAAGGCGTCTATATGGGCTGATCCTTCCCACAGCCCTCCTGACACTGTGGGGATATTGACCTATAATTAAGTCACAGCGGATCCGGCCTTTCTGAGTGAGTCCAAGCTGGCCGTTCTTCCTTAAATCTGCCATCAAAGACATTGTCCCACCTTCTCTTTACTTTCAAAATAAAGGCCATGCACAAAGAGATGGAGAAAGAGCACCCTCACTAGCAAAGCAACCAAACATAGAAACTTGGAGAACTAGAAGGATGGGAGGGAGTATAACTGAAGGTAATAATTTCAAAATGGAGACCTAAAGGACACCAAAGAAAAGCGCAGAAGTAAATCATGGAGAAAGGTGATTGCTCAGCCTTAAAATAATATGAAAATTCAGGCCTCTGATATGGCTCCCCTGGAACGCTAGACCCGGGGTGAAATAAGTTTGGAAAACACTGTGTACTATATCTAACCACCTTCTATCTTTTGCAATTTATAATGGCTCTGAGAAATACTGCAATAAAAAAACCCACTTAACTCCTTAATTTATTTAAATACAGAACCTCTTTTTCCATATTACCCCATCCTAGTAACATACTGTTGGGCTGGTTTTACACTACAAATTTGTTATATGCTGCTGTAGTATATTAAGTACAATATAGCCGCCACAACAAATGTTTACTTAAAGGAAGATGCATGATACAATGGAAAAACCAAACTCAGCTAGGAGTCAGGAGAGCTGACATCAGCTGCTGATTCTCTACAGTTCTGCATAGCTGTATAGAAAAAAAAAAAATGCCACGTGCAGCTTGTATTGCTGAAAATCCAAAATCAGGGGGATTTCAAAGAGCAGCAAGGTTGAGAATTCTGTTTTTTTCCTAAGAAGATTAATCACTTGTTCAAGTTACTGAACCTCTCTAGGCTTTCATTTACTCCAACATCAAGAACTTCATGATCCTGTCAAACTGTAAAATCTTATGTATCAAAGGAGCTCTGATTAAAAAAAAAAAAAAAAATCCTCTCCATTGGTCCCAGGCAATTCTCCTTCCTCTTGTTAAGAAGGTCAAACAACTTTTTTTTTTAAAACTTTATTTTATTGTTTGAGAGGTGAGAGAAAGAGCAAGAGAAGGGGTCAGGCCCAGAGCAGTCTCTATAGTTGTATGTCATCAGTTTTCAACATGGCTTTGCTCCACACAGGTGGGCGGGGCTGTGTAGGGCGGGAACTGGGCTGGGGCCTCCTGCATGGGAGACACATCCCCTTAAACCAGGGGCCAAACCAGGGGCGAGAACTGAACTAGGGGCCTCCCACATGGGTGGCTCACCCCTCCAAGAACTGAACTGGGGGGCACACCCCAGTTCAGCATGTGGGTCTGCACAGGCCAGGGTTGGAATTCGATGCTCAGTCCCCGGGGCTACAAAGTGAGTGTTTAACCGGCTGAGCCATCCCTGACTTTCCCCAAAATACATTCATATTTTAGTATTCACCACTGGAGACTGGTACAACCTTGTGGAAGTTCATTCCAAAATGTAATGGAATTTGCCTCGCATATCATCAATTTCACAGTCAGTCCAGATATATCAAACAGTGGTTTGAAAATGGAAATAGAGTGCATGGAGCTGTATATTTGGAAAGACGCTGAAGTCTATTTTGGAACACCTTGCTCATCAGAATGCAGACTGGGTAGAGAGCCTAAGGGGCTGGAGTGAAGAAATTGGGGCAGGAGGTTCCTCTGATTCAGCCATGCCTCACCATGCAACTAACTACACAGTCACTGTGCAACTAACTACACAGCTCACAGCCCTGTTGCTAACACTTGATCTCACGTATTTATAGGAGCTCTTCTCCTTTTGTACAGCCACAGGGGCAAGTTGCCCTCATGATTTGTGGGGGCAAAAGAATTCTGAAAACATACACCGAATTGGACTTTCCTGGTTTTTATGCAAACTTGGATGTGATTGAAAAGACTAGGAGCTAAATTAGACTCCACTTAAGTTTTACTCTATAAAATCGAAGGACAATATTTTATCTCTGTAAATTATGTACCTTCATTATGAAACCTGAGACCACTGTTTCACCTGAAGAAGGCCTAGATCTTTACTTTTTCTCTCTTTTTCCTCACCTCACACAAATTGCACCACTTTGTCTTGCATTCTGTTCACAGCTAGAGTTCATCACATGGCCCCGCAGAACTGCAGGGGGCTGGGAAGCACAGAGGGCAGATGGGATATTTGATGAATACCTCTTGCTCTCTGCTGTGGAACTTTTGCTTCTCGTGTTCTGGAATCGCTAAAATTGAACTTCAGCTGAATACCACTCAATTTTACTTTGCAGAAGAGCTGGCAATTTATGTGCTTCATCCACTGTTTTACAACATTTTGATCAATGAAGTGATTTCCAGGAACGCTAACTCCACAGTGATGATGAGTCAATTCAATTCAAAAACAGTAACAGTGGTTTTCTCTAATGAAAAGTGATTACATATCTTTATGCTTATTTCTGTTTTTCAATTCTACTATAAACATATGTTACTTCTACAATTCAGGGGATTGGGGAGAATGACAGAAACAACCACAAGGAACGGGCACACACCAGGAGGAAGAAATGAAAGAGAATGTTGAGACCTCAGTGTTTGGAAAGTTTGGCCTGCCTCTCAGCACTCAGCTCTTGGTCTCTCAGCCTTCACAACACTCTGGACCTCAGAGCACAGAGCTACAGAGTCCAGTAAGCCAGGCAGCTAAAGAGTTATATTCTCTGAAAATAACAAGCACATTTCATTTCCCTTTAACAAGAGCATTCGGTTTAAGGAAAATATCAGTCCTTGATTTCCATCACCCCGAGCCCTCCTAAGGCCTGGTTGCAGGACTTGGTCTTATGGAAACAGGCCTCTCCCCACAGCACCGCAAAGAAAGCACCGTGTGAAGTGTGTGGCCCTCAGCAGTGGACAGAATCAGTCTACACTATAAGCGGAAGCTCTGGAACCTGAGAAGGGTGGCAACGTGTCTTTCCAAAGAACATTCCCCAGTGCTGAGACAAACTGATGTGAAGGGTAGATGGGGCAGGGGGAGATTAAAAAAGAATGCCTGCTCTCCTTCACACCAAACACAACATATAACAGGATTTGGTTATGTAATCTTGGTGTCACTCCATCTCTGTCAATATCAGCCTCTTCACCTGTGAAGTCACCTTAATAAAACCTGCCCTGTCTACCTCACAGAAACTGTGAGGCTCAAGTAAATGAACAGCTTTGTGAGATCATTTTCATGTATTATGAAAATGTTAGTTATATTCTTTCATCAGACTCCCTTGCAACCAAAGGCTTCTTTTTATAATAAGGACAGGCATTGCTAGAATACGTTTGATGATTATAAAATGGAATAAAGTTATCCGGCCCTTATAGGGACAGAGTCTCATGATTTGGGCCCATTAGGGCTTACTTATGCAATGATTAAAGAGACTGGCCTCATGGTTATAGTCTAATCGGTCAATTTGGAAATGCCAAGGTGTTCTCCTGGGCCAGTGTGCATATAAATCTAAATGCTATTTGTGAAAGAAACAGTAAGACATACTAGTAGGTGTAGTGAAACAGCAAAAGCTCACGTAAGGGCAATTGAGGCCAAAGGTCTACTTGCAAAGAACATAAGAAATTTACCAGTAAAAGATCTAGTGCCAGTACGTGCGTGTGTGTGTGTGTGTGTGTCTCCAGCCTTTGACCTTCAGATCCTTTCCCACTAGAAGGGTCAATGTAAAATATGAAGTCCAGTTTCAAATCTTGGCTCCACCTTTAATGACCTGTGTGACCTAAACCCATCTTTTTTATAACTTTGCGGCCTCAGTTGTTATTTAAGTGCATGGTAATAAAAAATCTCAAAGTTTCCTTCCGGTCTTAAAATTCTATGCTTGAAACAGTTTCAGATGATCCTTTTGCATGATCTGAGAAGAGAGGTGACTCCTGAAAACACAGGCAACCCTCATAGCACAAAGTCCCATGTGCTTGGGGAATTGAAATTGTGGTGACTGAGAGCACAGAATTTTTCATTTGGTCCCAACCGCAGCTACCACAAAGTCACCATAATGCTTTTGTATTCTCTATGAATCACTCAGCAGATCCGCCTCAAATTGGTTTCATTCTAGACTAGCTTCCCCCACCTACCCACCTACTGACAGTACTTCCCGTTTACCAGTGAAAGAAATACAGTCTATAAAAATGTCTTTTCTCCTTCTTCATTTATATATATGTATGTATGTGTGTGTGTGTGTGTGTGTATATATATATATATATATATATATATATATATATATATATATATATATATATATATATATAAAACCTCAACAAATATTTCTGAATGTCTACAATGTGTCAGGCAGTGTTCCAGGCACTAAGCATACAGCAGTGAACAATACAAACATCTTTGCCTTCATGAAGTTTACATTCTAGTTGTTAGAGGCTGACAAAAAGCATGCTTTTTAGATTATTTTTCAGACCTTTTGAACATACTCCAGCTTATCGTGATTTCTTTTTAAACTTTGGCAATCCTGAAGTTGAGCAAAAACTCCATCTAAGTCTACTAAAACGTAACTTGACCTTCCAGCACATAACAAAAGTGTACCTTTAATTTTTACATTTACCTTGTCAAGGTAGGAGGACCAAATATATCTTATTTAAGTTTGTTGGCTTGATTTATAACAAAGATTTAGACCTGGTGTATGTGGGCCTCCACTTGGACTTTGCGCTTAGGTCCCACCAGGATGAGAGGTGGCTGTGTTGTTGGGAAAAGTGTTGCTTCTCTCAGAATTAGTTTCTTATTCAATGGTATCAAAATCCATAGGTTTAAGTTTAATGTTCTCCAAACAAATCAACAACATAGTATAATTTTTGTTAGGTCTTTTCTGTTGCAAAAAAAACCACCCCAAATTTGCACAGGTTAGTTTCTCTGGGTGCATTTTCTCCTCCCATTTTTACCTGAATTCCTCCTGGTGGAATCTTTTCTCCACCCCATAGCTTCTTCTCATTCGTGACTTTGGTTTGGCCACAGCTGCTCTGTGCCTGAGTGTGCTTTTAGCCTCCTCCTAGGAGGCTGCGATCTCCCTGATTTGCTCCGTATTTCAAAATTTCAGGGACAATAATCTATAGTCATGGGCCATGTAACGATGTTTTAGTCAATGAGGGACCACATATACTTACAGTGGTCCCATACGATGGAAATAGAGCTGAAAAATTCCTATCAACTAGTGAAATTGTCACCAAGGTGACACATAGTGAAACACATTACTCATGTTTGCGGTGATGCTGGTGTGATCAAACCCACCGGGCTGCCAGTCATGTGAAAGTAAAGTACATACCATTGCAGTAGTAGCCTATACCATGGAGGTTTGTGTAAGTGCAGTCTATGATATTGGCACAATGACAAATTTGCCTCATGATGCATTTCTCAGAAAGTGTCCCTGCCTTTAAACGGCACATGACTATAATAGGACCTCCTTGCCCCTGTTGGGAAGACCTGTTCACTCCCGGCCAATTCATAGGTCAGTCCTGGTCTAAATAATCAATTTGGTGCGACATGGATGGGTAGGCTTTCCTGTTAGGTGTGCACCCCCATCCAATCATGTAATGGAAAATAGGGTGGCTGCGAGCAGGCTTGTCAGCAGCACCTATGGGAGAAGCAGTTTTCCTTAGACGTAGCTATGGGTCCAGCAGACACCATGATTGTTCAGCGTGGTAGTTGTTGAGAATGTTGGAAGCCCTCTGCCATATTTTCTACATATTCTTCAAGAAAGTAGTTTATCTCATTAGCCACGATACACTACCATAGTGTATCACCATCCGCGGAGCACTGAACACCACTATAAGTAGCTTCCTTCTGTGGCAGGTGTAAGGATGGTTACATCAGCTATCACCGGTGGCTTGTCTTCGTTTTTCTGAGGTCCATGGGAGATGCTGCTTCTTCCTCAACAGGTGCATAATTCACTTTTAGTGGAGGCTTTACCACACTGAATGAGGGGCCAGGGAAGGTCTAGATAAGGCCCTAGCAAAATGGCAATAGTTGGGTCCTGGGATCCACAGTGAGAGCGCTAGAGGGAGATTTATGAATCTGATCCATAGTTCTTAGAAAAGGTCGAGAGGAAAAAAAAAAAAGTCCCGGTGGAAAATTCAAAGGGCCGAACAAGGTCAAAACACAGAAGACAATCCAAGGATCAAGAATTGGGCAAAACTGGAACCGATGGAAGGTGGTGTGAGGACTGCTGAGACAGGAGCTTGCTTGTATGGATTCTCCAAGTCGTGCATGGTGGGTAGTGCTGGCCTAGTCACGTGGTCTTTTCTCCTCCATTTACTCGTCACATTCTTTTATCTCCAATCAATGGAGAATCATTCCAACTTCCTTCCATCACCTTCGAACCTTTTACTTTCTGCTGCAATTATTTCTTCCTGTCTCCAATCCTTTTCGCAACCTGAGTTCAGTGTGACGTGTCTGAAGCCCTTTAACCAGCATGCTTTAAAGAACACAGACCTTGCCGGTCAATGAAACCGCTCCCTCAGTGTGTGCATGGTTGGAGATCAAGAACAGCCAGCGTTAAGTCTTCTCCTCATTGTGCCATTCCTGGGAATAGCTACTTTCTCTTTATGTTGCATATCCTGCCCCACCAACTAGCCTGATCATTTACCAACAAGAGGTAGCAGTCACTTGTTATCCCCTCTCTGATTTGCTCCTACATCATCTCAGGAACTCACACCCCATTCTTCGAGGGGAGTAATCCACAGGGGGAACAGCAACACCTTGGTCACACACCTCCACACATGCTGCATGTTCTACACCTGTCCTCTGAGTGCCCTCTCTGTAGCAAAAGATGGTGCCTCTGATAATTCCAAATAGGAGGAAGTCCCCTGAATTGGCTCAACTGACCCTGAAACCATTAAAATGTCATTATTCCTAAGGAAAAACTTTACAGATCAATCCACAGGCCCTACCTACAGATGACTAAGTCTGAACCCATATCTCCACCTGGGACAACTTGTTACACAACGCAGAATACCTATGACATCACTGACCTAAGAGTGACTTCTATGGGTAGCGTAAGTGTGGGAGATAGGGGTTGTCCTCAGAAACCCACTTTGGAATGCACTGACAAATGGTGGTCCAAGGTGCCTGAAAGCTTACTATTATTAATAGTGCTATAACAAATGAGAGCCCTGGAGCAAATGGTCTTCTGGGGGCTGGCATGGGAGCCTAGCTCTCTTTTAGCCCCATAACTCTTGGTATAATAGAATCCTGTTGCTGATAAAGCATCAGCTATTAGCTGAAGCAAACTTTCACCTTTCAAAACCAGTATTTTCTCTGAGAAAGACTTGCTACTACTTCTGAGGTGCCAGTTATTTGGTACTATTTCAGCAGCCCTAAACTTTTAGATGTTTACACTAGCTAAAAATACACAACTTATACAGAACTGGCTACTTTGCCTGAAATTTCCATTCACTCCATCAATTGCAACATTAAGCAGGCATTATCTTAGTCAAGGCTATACTTCAACTCAAGAAGTATTTCAGCATTTACCCGTGGCCTGAATGCTGACTTAGGTCCAAGAGAAGTATTTACTGAGTACAGAGCGTTTGTAACACATGGGACAAATTTAAATTGCACGGAGAAAAACCCCATCACAAAAGTGCTTCAAGTGACCACTGATTATAAAAGGCCCAGCAAAATCATTTTTACAATGAAGACTTATCTCGAACACTGACATCAACGTAGTGTGTTCTGCACTTTGGAACTTACACCAACACAGGCCTTTCTCAACCAACCCAGTACTATTTCCTGAGTGACCACAGTGGGGGAGATAACAGGTATTCACAGACATATTTACCTTCTGAATAAGTAGTTCAATTGTTTCTCTTATTCATGTAACTCAGAATCCATGGTAACACCATCAAAAGTGCCATCAAGAAGTTGCAAGTTGAACTAAATTGACGTCCACTACAAAACCCTTTTCTCTGCACATCCAACTAAAATAAATGACTACTTGTAAATAGTGTGAACTTGGCCATAATATACATTCATGCATTTTCCCCCCACATATATTACCTTATTTAAGAGCAAGGGGTTTTGGAGTCACAATTGAGTTCCAGTTGTAACTGTCAGTGTGACCTTGGGTAAGTCACCTCAGTCTCTGGGTCTCAATTTTCTCATCTCTAAAGTGGGCTTATTTTTTTTAAGATTTATTTTTATTGTTTTAAAAGAGACAGAGACAGAGAGAAGGGGGAGGGCCCAGAACAGTCTCCATAGTTGCATATCATTGGTTTTCCCGCAGTTTTATTCCACAGGTGGGCGGGGCTGCACAGGGCAGGAACTGGGCTGGGGTCTCGCCCTGGTGAGAACTGAACTGGGGGCACTCCCCAGCTCAGCATATGCGTCTGCACGGGTGGGGCCAGGATTTGATCCTCGGTCCCCGGGGCTGCAAAGTGAGCGCTTAACCCTAAAGTGGGATTATTAATAGAAATTACCTAGGTAGTTGTTAAAGTAGTTGTTAAGGATTAAATGAGCTAATATTTACAAATTATGCACAGGGAGTACATAATCAATGGTAGATTTTATTATTCTTTAATAACTGCCAACCTTTGAAAGCGTGCCAGACAGTTATAAAGATCCCTGTTGAGTTTCTAAGATTAAACAATTTGTCCAGTGAAACAATAATACATTAGTGGCAGCTCTGGGGCTTCTGACTTCACGCTCCAGGACCCACACCACGCCCATCACCCCCCGTCAACCTTATAGACTTTAATAGAATGGGCTGCACTGTCCAACACAAGAAGAGAATTCTCCTTGGTGAAGGTCAAGGCCACGGGATGAGCAAGACCATGGGTGATGACGGGTTTCAGTCCTGGAAACTCTTCAGGCTTCCCTAAGCATAGCACAGCCTGACTGGACGTATCAGCGACCATCACACTCCCTTGGTGATCGAAGGCCACGGCGGAGGCAGTTATTTCAGAGGGAAAGAAGAGGCTCAGCCCAAAGGTATCCACCTGGCCGATGAGCTGCATGCTGGCGCTGAACACCTTCACGGCGGTGCTGCGGCCCCCGGCCCCCAGGGCCAGGGGGCGCTCCAGGACGGCAATGGCCCCGGTGAGCCGACACACGGCCACCCCCCGGGGGCTGCGCAGGCGCGCTTGCAGCCTCTGCGTTCCCCGGAGGACCCCTTCCGCAAAGTCCACTTGCAGAAGGTGCAGGGCGCCTGCCTCCGCATCGGTTACTAGCACCCCATTCTCCGGGGTGGTCTCCACGCCCCACGGCAAGGAGAACTGGCCCGCAATGAGAAGCTTGATCTGGCCGAAGAAATCAAACACTTTGATGGAGCGGTCGCCGGCGTCGGTGACAACCACATGGCAGTCGTTGGTGACGGCGACATCAAGGGAGTACTTGATGTCCTGGGGAGCGTCGCCTTTCTCTCCAAATTGATGGGCACATCCGCCCCCGGAATCAAAGATCGTGACCCGCCTCTGGCCGTCGTGCACCACCACCACCCGCCCCGTCTTGGGGCACAGCGCCAGGCCGGTGGGGTTGACCAGGGTTCCCCAGCCGCCGAAAGCGCGCTGGCAGGTGAGGGTCCCCGGGCCGCAGGCGGCGGGGCGCTGGGCAGCCGGGGCGCGGCGCGGCGCGGCGCCCAGGAGCTCCAGCAGGTGCAGCACTGGCAGGCAGTCGCTGGTGTCGCAGCCCCGGCAGGCTCTCCGGCAGAACGGGCACTCGAGGGCCAGCGTCCGCGGGTGCGCCAGGGCGGCCACGCAGGCCAGGCACACCACGTGGCCGCAGGCCAGGTTGCGCGGGCGCCGCTGCTGCCGGGGCCCGAACCGCTCAAAGCACACCTGGCACTCCAGCAAGCTGGCCTCGGCCTCGCACACGAGCTCCCGCAGCGCCGGCCCGCTCCCCGAGGCCTCAGCGCCCATCACGCCGCCCCGGGCACGCCCGCCGGCGGGACTGCACACCGCCTGCCCTCGGCCCTGGCTCACGGTCACGCGGCCGGGCGCTGGGCCTGACGGAGCCCGCGGAGGCCGCCCCCGCTGCCCCCTGCTGGGCGCGTGCGGCACTGCTGCCCGAGGCCCTGATGGTGGACGTTTAAGAGCTAATATATATATTATATATATGTGTGTGTGTGTATATATATGTATGTGTGTGTATATATATGTGTGTGTGTGTGTGTATGAATAATATATATATGTATGTGTGTGTGTGTGTGTGTGTGTATATATATATATATATATATATATATATATATATATATATATATATATATATATATATATATAGCGTGTTTCCCCGAAAGTAAGACATCCCCCCAAAATAAGACCTACTTGCAGTTTTGCCTCTCACTGAAATACCGTATAAGGCATCCCCCCGAAAATAAGACCCCGATAATAAGGCCCCCACTGATTCTGAAAGAAATGGAGTCACAAGAAATTCACCAGGAAATTCAGGGTTTGGATAGTTATGATGATGTTCCAGAAGACGATGACATGACTGTCATTGAATAAATGAGTAAATGTACCATAGATTGTTGTACATGGGAATAATGGTAGTAGCAAGAAGTTCTTGATACTGTAGGATTCAGTTTGTCTGGTTATGCTGGTTTGTGATGACAACTACTACAGTACCGTATACAGGTAATAAATTTCCTTTTTTTTGTTGTTCAACAATAAATGTGTACCGTATTCTTCATCATGGAAAAATAAGACCTCCCCTGAAAATAAGACCTAGCACATCTTTGGGAGCAAAAATTAATATAAGACACTGTCTTATTTTCGGGGAAACAGGGTATATATACACAGCGTGTGGTCAGATGTTTTATCTTCACAACAGTCATGGAAGGATTCTCGCCACATGACACAGGAGGAAACACACCTAGTGAGGACAAGCGGGTTGCCCCCTATTTTCCAGACTGTAAGTGGCAAAGCAAGAACTAGAACAAGCCAGTCTTCCAAACCCTGGTGCCCTGCGGTTTCCAATCGCCAGCACTGGGTAACTGGGTGCTAGGGCTGTCGTGTCATAAAATATGGTCTCATAGCCCACTATGTTTATGATCTGGCTGGGAAAAAGACACACAAGAGCAGTTAAACTTCAAGGGGTGAGGCAAGTGCGTGTACTTCTTTTGTGTCTTCTATTACACTCGTAAAGTGGATGCTTAGTGTACACGTGTAAAATGCATTCATGTATGAATGAAGGAATGTGATAAGTCAGTACAAGAAGCCCACTAGGTGAATATGTCAGATGGGGCAACCATGGCTGGGTAAGTCTTCCAGAGGAATAAATATGAAATAAGAAGGCTGTTAATCAGAATTGCTATAGAACTTACTCCATGCCTGCCTTCTATTAAGTACTTTACATAGATTATCTTATCTAAGCCTCATGACAATCCTGTAAGATCATGTTGTTTTCATCATCCCTTTGCTACAAGAGTTCATAGAGGTTAAGCATTTTGTCCAGGGTCACATGACTAGGAAGTGGTGGGACTTGGATTTGAAGCTAGGCAGTTCGACTGCATAGTCCACATTCTTAACTGTCCCAGTGGCTTTCCAAATTGGTTGCACGTGGTAAATACCTGGGTCTCATTCATAGGTTTAATTGTGCCTGGATGTGGTCTGGGCAGCTGAAATTTTTAAATTCCCCAGGTCATTATAATGTCAGTTTTAATAGCTGTGAACAGTTACCCTAGGTCCTAGCACAATCCATTCAAATGGCACAAGGTTAAATTCTTCCAACCTCAGTCAAGATCAAAAGCACAGAGAACCTACCCTACGTTCAAAACTCTTCAAATAGGAGATAGCATAATCTCTCGGGAACCTACTGTGTTACTACAATGTCTCATTTTCAGGAGTACTACCTACCTTTCTCCCCCCAATATCTTACATGAACATTGTCTTCTAAGTCTTTTTTGGGGGAGGGGGGCAAGTTTTTTTTTTATTTTAAGATTTATTTTAATGTTTTGAGAGAAGGTGAGAGAGACACAGACAGAGGGAAGTGGGGAGGGTCCAGAGCAGTCTCCATAGTTGTACATCACTAGTTTTCCCCATCGTTTCATTCCACACAGGTGGATGTGGGGCCCCATGGGGCGGGAACTGAGCTGGGGGGCTCTTGTGCATGAGGTGGCACCACAGTTCAGCATGTGGGTTTTGCACAGGTGGGGACGGGATGCGATCCCTGGACCCCGCTGTTGCAAGGCAAGAGCTCAACCTCTTGAACTATCCCAGCATCCCCTTCAAACATTGTCTTCATTATAAAATCATATATCAGGTCACTTCTCTTTGTTTAGAGATTATTGTCATGATTGTTCATCCTCTTCTTTGCTAGACCTCTGAGAAAACAGAGGTTTTTATCCCATTAAAACCCCTGAAGGGAGCTTTAATGTAAGACAAGAACATTTTTGTATCATGTATAAACACACGAGGGCTGCCCAGAGAAAATCCAGCCATAAATGCCTATTTTTCATAGTACCTGGTTTGATACTTTTTAAACAGCCCTCGTTATTCAAAGATTGTCTATGTATTAGGATATAATAACCAAGTTAATATTATAATTTCAGACTATCAAGCACTTCCATTCCAAATACATAGCCAACTAAAGTCAAATCAAATAGAAATTACTTTTAGAAGTAATCACTAAGTCAATCGATACATTCAAGACACCAAAACTGGAATATTTTTAGAGCTAGTGTTGTCTAGTAGAAATATAATGAGAGATACATATATAATATTAAATTTTCTAGTAGCCACATTTTTTAAAGTAAAAAGAAACTAGTAAAATTAATTTAATTACGTTTTATCCCAAATATCCAAAATATTATCATTTTGTCATGAAGTCACTATAAAAATTATTAATGAGACATTTTACTCTTTTATTTTTAGCATTAAGTAAAATCCAGTATGTGTTTTACACTCACAGCACATTCCTATTCAGACCAGCTCCATATCAAGTGCTCAGTAAACACATGCAACTGGTGGTTACTGCATGACACACTACAGATTTAGAACCCATCTATGTTATGAAATAGTGCATTTTTTTTTTAAAGACTTATTTTTATTGTTTTCGGACAGAGAAAGAGAGACAGGCAGAGACAGAGAGAAAGGCGAGGGCTCAGAGCAGTCTGCACAGGGCAGGAACTGGGCCGGGAGCCTCCTGCATAGGCCCTGGCAAGAACTGAACAGGGGGGCACACCCCAGTTCAGCATATGGGTCCACATGGGCCGGTGCCAGGATTCGATCCTCAGGCTCTGGGGCTGCAAAGCGAGCGCTTAACACACTGAGCCATCCCAGCTTCCCCAAAATACCTTTTTGAAATGCTTTCTGGACTGATTTCATTGGTCCTTGACTTTAACTTGTCTCTGCTCCAACATTGTTTTAATACGTATCTAAAGACCCTCCCCACAACTCATTGCTGGCTTCGGAGAAGCTTAGACCCTTCAGTGACATTCTGCAAGCCTGTGAGAAGAGAGGAACTGGAGGGCTCAACCCCCTTGCTCTACTCCCTGATAATCCTCCAGGTCTTCTTGATCTTTTGCTGCCCCTGCGGGGCAACCAGTATTACTGCACCAAGAAGCAGAGGTTGTTAGCGAGATAAACCAGAAAAACCTCCAACAAACCAGACTCTTTAGGAATGTTCATTGCAACTGCTCTACTGCTCGGTAGTTAGAGAGCACAGTGGTTCTAGGAAGCATTGTGGCATGTGCACAGATGATCCGTCCTCGTGGTTTACTGTCAAGATTCTAATGGTAAATTTAAAGTACGGAACTATTTTGCAAAATTGCTCTTTGCCTTCATCCCCTCTTTCTTTTGCTCCTGTCTCTGGAAACTAAGTTCCAGGAGAGCAGGAACGATGTCTGGTTTTGCTCGTCACCATATTCCTAGTGTCAAGCACACCCCTGATATGCAGCAGGGGTCCAACAAACGCTTTTTAAATGGATCCATGAATAAATACTTGAAAGGATACTACTTATAGGCAGCAAACCCAAATATACCATTTCTTTGCTGATTCTCTCAGATTTATATGAAGCAGTGTTAGGAAAGTAGCATGTATCCAGGAACTGTGCTAAGCATTTTGCTTATCTCTAGGGTCAATGCTGATGGGTTTCTCAGATAGTTTACAGAGCAACCTTGTCCAAGATCCAGCCAGTGGGCCGCATGTGACCCAGGACAGCTTTCAATGTGGCCCAACACAAATTTGTAAAATTTCTTAACACATTATGAGATTTCTTTTGCAATTTTTTAAAAGACTTATTGGGGAAGCCGGGATGGCTCAGTGGGTTGAGCGCTCACTGCAGCGCTGGGGACCAAGGATCGAATCCCGGCCCCGACCCGTGCGGAACCATATGCTGAACTGGGAGCTCCCCCAGTTCAGTTCTCTCTCTGTCTCTGTCTCTCTCTCTCTCTGTCAAAAATGGATAGATAAATAAAAATATATTAAAAGACTTATTGATTGAGAGAAGGTGAGAGAGAGGGACAGAGAGAAGGAGGAGGGCCCAGGGCAGTCCCCACAGTCATACATCGTCAGTTTTTTTGACATAGTTTCATTGCACAGGTGGATGTGGAACCACACAGGGCAGAACCAAACTGAGAGTCTCCCTCATGGGAACCGAGAACCTTCACCACCATCTTGGCAGTTACCAGTTGTGTGCTGCAGTTTAACATGTAGGCCTGCACGGGCCAGAGCTGGGTTTCGATCCCCAGAACTTGCAGTTGCAAGGCAAGCACCCAACCTAATAGGCTATCCTGGCATCCCCTGCAATTTTTTAAAATTCATCAGCTATCATTAGTGTTAGTGTATTTTGTGTGGTCCAAGACAATTCTTCCAATGTGGCCCAAGGAAGCCAAAAGATTGGACATCCCTGTTATAGAGTATAATCCTCATCACACACAGGTTGATGAATAAAAGAAATGCCCTGAGTCTAACTCAAACATTTTGCGTTTCCTATGGTGAATCTTTCTGTGGCTGAGTCTCCGTGGATTTCCTCTGTGCTTCCTTCCAATAATCCTCAGAGTCCTGAAATAGCCTGCCCATCTCTGCCCTCTTCTACCTAGAATGAGCCCTGAGTGTTGTAGGGACAAAGTGCCTGAAGAAAAGAATTGTGCTCAGTGGCTAGCTAGACCTATGTGCAAAGTACCACCCAGCACAGGAGGGAAAATGGAGACCTAGTTCAGGGTGCATCCAGAAGACAGGGAACACAGGGGGACAGGGTAAGGAATCTGGGGAGGGAGTCAGGGCTTAGGCAAGTGGCAAGATATGCCACATAACGCAGTTTAGAAGCAATCCCAGGACAAGCTCAATGACACATTACCTCCCAGACTATACTTAACAATGAGGGCACACCCCAGTTCAGCATATGGCTCCACATGGCTGAGGCCGGGATTTGATCCTTGGACCCCAGGACTACAAAGTGAGCACTTAACCTGCTGAGCCATCCCGGCTTCCCCAGAATCTAGAGATTTTAATGATTCTCAACATTTGAAAAATTTGAGTGTTTCTCAAGGTGCCATCGTTGGTCTTGTTCTCTTCCCACCTGTTCCCCTTGAGCAACGTTGTCCTCACTTATTGATGGGTTAAATGGCTACTTACAAACTGACAGATGCCCACATCGTCCCCTAACACAGCCTTCCCACACTGTGTAGTCCTGTTCTGTGCTCAGTCTCTGCCACTAGCGTCTAAGATTCCTCAGGTCAGGACTGTCTTCACTCATCAGTGAATCCTCATCTTCTAGCGCTTTCATGAGCATTACTTACATTTGCTGAATGACTGTAGTAACTCAGGGAAGAGTAAATAATTATGGTACGGTCACACAGCAAGACATTATGTACCTACTAAAAATCTTGTTTAAAAAAAAAAAATTAGGGCCATGAGAAAGGGCTAATCAAACACTAGAGAAAACAGTCTGTGGAGACACAATACTGTGTCTATCATATGATCTCAACTTTGCAAAAATATACACATGTATGAGCAGACAAAAAAGATAAAAAAAACACATCGCCAGTTTAATTCTCTCTGGTTATAGGATTTGGCAGCTTTTTTCTTTTTTAGACTTTCCTAGACTTCCCACATTTTCAATGAGAAAGTATTATTTTATTATTATGTAAATATAAGTATTTTATGGTATGCTTCATTCTTAAATACATCCCTAGATTATCCTCCTCCTATCTGTTGTTCATACTTAATACCAATATTGAAGCAAATTTCTATTAATACCCAGTGGTTCTTGATCACAGATTTTCAGACATGTTTATAGTTCATACGTTAAAGCTACATGTAATAAACCTGAGACATAATTATTTGCTACAAATCAGCAGAGT
Source organism: Craseonycteris thonglongyai (assembly GCA_004027555.1). Taxonomy (NCBI): domain Eukaryota; kingdom Metazoa; phylum Chordata; class Mammalia; order Chiroptera; family Craseonycteridae; genus Craseonycteris; species Craseonycteris thonglongyai. Next base: position 16,845 of record PVKE010010660.1, on the reverse strand, counting down.
GATTGTGTGGAATGTGTGTTAATATACATACGTATCTATGAAATTCTATCCTATCTGTATCCTCTTGGCCACTTCGATGAATATGTAATATACTGTTTAGTAAGAAATAAAGTATATAAGATAAAAAGTGATGTCAAATCAGAGGGGGATTAAAGACAATTTTGATCTTTGAAAAGTGGTCAGTAGAAATCTTTTTTAAAGAAAGATCTTTAGAGATTGTATTAAAATAAAACAATGATAGGTATGCACTACAGCGGTGGATGGGGAAAATTATTTGTACTGATTTCTCTGTGGGTGAGGTTTGTATTTGTCACTTGATTCTTCTTCCACAGAATCCCCTTTCATCTGGTAGAATCTCTCACAAGGTACATCTTTCAGGCTACGTTCTGTGGTCCCCATACCACTGTTCCTTTAGAGAACCAAATCCCCAGCTCATCAGAGGTAGGTGTTAAAGCATCCATTGTATTCTTTTGTAGCTTTCCACATTCACCCAAATTGACTATTACAGATTTTTTGTTAAATTTATTGGGGTGACATTGATTGGTAAAAATCACATAGGTTCCAGGTGTACAATTCTACATTATATTGTCTATGGATTGCATTATGTGCTCATCACCCAGAGTCAGCTCTCTTGCCATCACCATATATTTAATGCCCCCTCCCTACTCCCCCAACCCCCATACTCTCCCACCCACCTTCCCCTTTACCCTCAGGTAACCATCTTATTAAGCGAAATAAGTCAGACTGAAAGAGAGAAGAAACATATGACCTCACTTATAGGTGGAATATGAAACTGAAAGGAACAAAGAAATGAAAACTCATGGACACAGTCAATAGTTTAGGGGTTACATCCTTTTCTTGGTCCCCGCTGTCTGCCCCTAAAACATTAAGAGTGTACCTATCACATGCTGGTGTGTTTATGCAGGCTGATTTGGCAAGACAAGGCATTTCATAAATCACTGTGTGCAGGGCCCAGTGGCTCAGACCATCTATTATTTAAATTATAAACTTAAATAAAAGAAATTTGGGGAAAATTCTGAAAATAATTCATTTGCTCTAAAATAATTTATATGTAGTATATCTTCCATCTTGGGACTTTTTAAAAGGTCAGTAATCCCTCAATGAAGACACATAATACGTGAAAGATCAATTACATACAGATACCTCATTTGTATTATTTAAAGTTCTTTTGCTGCCAAGTTACAGAAACCAACTCTAGCCAGCAAAAGAGAACAGAGGTCTTTATCACATGGACCCTGGGTGTTCTGGCCAGTGCATCTGGGCCTCAGGATGAAACCGGAAACCTGGAATGCCTGGGGCTTTCTCCAGCTCTTGTCTCTGCTTCTGTTTCTAGAGACAGCATTTTCTCAGATCATTATAGAACAGGGTGTCCAACCTTTTGGGTTCTCTGGCCACACTAGAAGAATTGTCTTGGGCCACACATAAAATACAATAACAGTAGTCTTGGGCCACACATAAAATACACTAACAATAGCTAATGAGCTAAAAACAAAAAAAATTGCAAAAAATCTCATCATGTTTTAAGAAAGTTTACAAATTTGTGTTGGGCCACATTCCAAGCCATTCTGGACCACGTGCAGCCCACAGGATGTGGGTTGGACAAGCTTGTAGAATGTGGCTGCCTCACTGCTCCTGGGCTCACCTGTTTCACCCACTCTAAGTGGCTAAACTTGCTTTTCTCACACCGATTCTAAAAATTGGCCCTGCTCAGGTTAGGTGTCCCTTCTTGGTGACAGTTGGCTTCTGGATCCCCACTCTATGGACTGCAGGCATGTCTCAGGGAAACAAGAACCACTGTGAGATGGGAGACACTCCAAATTAATAGCCTTATAAGTATATTAGAATGAGACCAGTGCCAGAAAGCATCTAGGGTAGAGTTCTAAATGGAGGCAGAAGAGGCTGCGAGGTCAACAACTCTGAACCCTAAGGAAGTTTCCACGGTATTCTGATGATGATGCATTTCTAAGGATCGCACCTATAGCTTTCATCAATGTTCAAGGGCTCTATAAACTTCCCCGTTAACAAACTTTAATTGAGCACACACACACAATTAACTTATCTTTCAAAAATAAATATATACCATCCTATCAACATGAGCCAAACAATCTAAATCATTTAGGTATTAGGTAGTATGGTTAGAAAGAAATGTCTGATTTAACAAAACGTCATTGTCAATGAGAAACAGAAGTTTTTAATCGAAACTTTCATAATGAACAGTCATGAATCTAGCCCTAAGTACACTGTACTGCATAAAACTTTATTATTTAAACAAGATTAAATTAAGAGAAACAAAAAACTGCCAAACTCAGAAAAGAACTTTTTAAATTTATTTTTTTCCATATAGGTTGGATTATCTAATTAATTTTTAAATTTGTTTCTTGATTTTGTTACATACAAAATTACATACCAAAATATGAAAAGGAGTGCTAGGATTTGAGTATTATACATGAAAGTTTAGGAAAAAGACTAATATTTTATATAACTTCTTGGGACACTTTCTTTTACTTAGAACCCTATTATAATAGTGTTACATCTCAAAGGTTCTAAATTTCATTGAGAATGCCAATTTTTCTATGTCTATTATATTTCTTTAAGTTAAATACATTGTATTCCTCTTTTATTTTTTAATTATATAAGCCATACATGATAACTGTAAAAAACCTTAAAATCTGTAAGTAAAACTCACAAGTATAATCTTTCACCCCTAATCATATTCTTTCAAAAGGTAGCTAGCTACCTTAACATTAAGCATGTGCTTTTTCTTTCTAAAAAGTTATATGCATTTTTAATCAAAGACCTATGATGTGATTTGTGAACAATTCTTTTCAAGTCATCCATTTTATTTTCATGCCTTAACATAATTTTCAGTTGTTCAAAAACTTGATGTTACTTGCTTTCATGTATGTCTCATTTACTTTTCTGTAAGTAGATATAATTTTTCAATAATGTAATCAATTCCCCAACGTTTATGTTGTTCTTCAAAAACATCAACCTTTTCCAGACACTGACTATTGCATACTGACCCTGAAACAAGAAAAAAGGGTAAGAAATTAAAACTTTATTAAGAGTGTAATTGGGGGAGGTTTCCTAAAAACACATTAAATGATTTTAAAAACAACATAGTAGAGATTTTTCTTTTCTTTTTAACGGAAATGGGAAAATCCTAAGGCAAATTTTGTGAACTCTGAATTATCATTTATAGCTTCTAAGAGTCAAAATAAACATACTGTGTTTCTAGAGGAATTCAAATGTCTTCAACACAAGCAAACCATTTAGCTAAAAAGGGCTGAACTGCAGCGTAGTCAGTAACAACTAGGATGCCTCGGTGGGAAAGGTGCTCGCCTCCCATGCAGGAGACCCCTGGTTCAGTTCCCGCCCCGTGGGGCCCCATATCCACCTATATAGAATGAAAACATGTCACAACTACTGATGTATAACTATGGAGACCGCTTTGGGCCCTCCTTCCTTCTCTCTCTTCCCCTTACCTTCTCTCAAACAATAAAAGAAATCTTTTAAAAAATGGTGTGTGGCTTAAATTTTATATTTTTATATAGTAATAGTTCAGTAACAGTTAACTGTTGCCTTTATTTAAAAAGTTATAGCACACATGTGTAACTTACCAAATAATCTTTTAATTTCAGCATCTGGAACATAAAATGGTGGGCCTAAATAAAAGAGAAACATGGTGAAGAGTAATTTCTAAAGATTTATTTATTTATTTATTTTATTGGGTTTTTTTTTTGAGAGAGAGAGAGAGAGAGAGAGATACAGAGACAGAGACAGAGAGAGAACTGAACTGGGGGAACTCCCCAGTTCAGCATATGGGTCTGCACGGTCCGGGGCTGGGATTCGATCCTGGGTCCCCAGAGCTGCAAAGTGAGCACTTAACCCACTGAGCCATCCCGGCTTCCCCAGTAATTTCTATAGATCTAATTTTAAAGAGAAATAAATTCTTAGGGTCCATCTGAGCTTATTTCCAATGACTAGTTAAACTTGTTCTACATATAACTTAATGATCCAAATAGGTGAGAATGTGACAGGTTCTTCTACTTCTTCTTTTGTACCATCTCGTCCCAAAGCCTTGCTTACTGTCAGTCTTAACTGTCAGAAGCTCTCTTCTGGGCTCTGCCCCAGACAGGCCCTGTCCTAAGCTTCCTGTTCAGAAATGAAATTTACATCAGATTAGTAGAGCTGATATCTGTCTCCATGAATTCCTATTTCTATCTGATTGTCCTGGAATTATGGACACTCTAGGTCTCATCGTTTTAATGAATTTTTAAGATGACTTATTCAAATAGGAAAAAAAAAACGTCAACATGGGTAAATGTTTATAAAACACAGCACTTTTCTAAAAACTTGATTAAAAATCAAAAGGAATTTTTACAAATTAAAAGTCTAGCTAAATGGTTTTCAAATCTTCCTGCAAATGAAAGTTCAGCCATGACAAAGGTTAAGCTTTGATATGCAAACACATCAAAATGAGTCTTAAAGAAAACATCACGTTTATAAATTCAAAACAAATATAAAGGAATGCAACTGGTAAATTATACTATTTCAGGAATGCCGAGATAGCTCAGCAGGTTGAGCACTTGACTTGCAACTGCAAGGTCTGGGGATCAAATCCCAGTCCAGTCCATGCAAACCCATATGCTGAACTGCAGCACAACTGGTAACTGCCGGAATGGCGGAGAAGGTTCTCACTTTCCATGCGGGAGACCCCTAGTTTGGTTCCCACCCTGTGCAGCCTCATATCCACCTGTGTGGAATGAAACTAAGTCACAACTAATGATGTACAACTATGGAGATTGCTCTGGGCCTTCCCTGCTTCTCTTTCACACACCTTCTCTCAAAACCAAGAAATCTTTTTTTAAAATTATGCAATTCCAGAAATTAAAAAATTGCAATGTTTAGCAATTTTCCTGCACACCTCCAACCTCCCCGTATCCATTTCTCACCCTTTCCTTTTATGAGGGTATGTTTGTGTATGTATTCATAGGTTTCTACCCAAATCATCCCCACCACCATGGGTGACATAGATACGCTCTATTCATAGCAGTGCAACCAAATCTCTCTTCCTCCTAATCCAGGGCTCATGAGATTTCTCTTTTATATTAGGGCCATCCAGTTCTCCCTGTTTTATAGTTTGAGCTATGAATGATGAACAAAATGGGAATGGAATATGAGAAAAACATATTTCAAGTGGGAAGAGAAAAAGATGTTTATAGTTTTCATTAGCCAAATGTAGACTTATCTTCATGTACATATATGAGCAGTATAATTCTTATGGGATAAATTAGGAGAAAATAATGCTATCCATGTCACAGAATTAAGTCAGAAAATGAGGCAACTAGAAAAAGAAAAACAAAATGAACTTTACCTGAATGTTTAGTTGGATCATAAGAAAGAACACACAAGAAGTACTGAAACCCTTTTCTCATTAGGGACAGCATGATATCTGCATAACTTTAAAAAAAAAAAAAGGCACAAAAGAAAAGTATGTGTTACATCTCTCTACAAAGGCAAAGCCTGGAGGGTATGAGAGGCAGGGAGGGAAGGCAGTGTTTACTTTCAGCTCCATTAATGCGTTTAATTCTCCTAACAACCCCATGAAACCAAGTCTCAATCCAGAAGTCAGAAATGGGCGTTCAGAAAATGATGGCAACTGCCTAAGCTGGAAAATACTAAAGAGAATCAAAATGAGGCCTGCTCCCAGAGCTTCTCAGACCAGAAGACTTCACAAGAAGACAAGCCGACGCTCCTACCAGCCTCATATGGTACCCAGAGGCCTGTCCATTGAACACATACCTCCCAAAGGGCCACCGCGTATCCCCAGGCTGAGCAGCGGTTCCCAGACCAGGCTGGCATGAAAATCTCCCAGGCACTTGCTGAAAGAAAAATCCCTTGGGCCCCATCATCATAGACTAACTTAGTAAGTGTGCTGAGAGGCCTGGGATGCTGCAGCTTCACACCTATCCTGGGTGACTGGGACCTCTCTAGGGGTATATGTAAGAGTACAAAACGCAATTTCTTTTCCCTTCTTCAGTAGGAGAGACAAGACTAACAGGCAAACATTCGAGGTAGTGTGAAATTAAAATGCTGCAAGTATGGCTTAAGCCATGAGTGCTGCCGGAATTGTTCTTTATAGTAGCAGGTTCAGCCAGGTCTGATAGGTTCAGAGTAGGGACCTCACCCTAAGGGGCCCATCAGTAGACTGACCAGCAGCCAGCCCAATGAGCTAGACCAGTTACATGGCCAACAAATATCACCTGGTACATTAATGGAGGTAGTGATGGCAGTATTAGTAGAAACATTCCAACTTTGCAGAGGCGTAAACTGAGACTTAAAGGATGAATACTTTGATCAAGTCATATAGCTTGGAAAGAATGGAAGTCATTCTTTCCCAAGTCCCTGTGGCTGCAAATCCTATACTTTTTAGACAAAGGTGGTATTGGATTTAGGTCTTCTAAGTCCAAATACAGTAAGTTACTTACTTCATTCAGTTCAGTAAAAGCATAGGTAATTTTTCAGAATTCATAAAAAGTACAGCATAATAAATTAATAAGGATAAAAAAAAGAAAAGAAGAAAGGCCAACATAATTAAAGAAACCAAAGTACTAACCGTTTACGATCACATGGGTTAATAGCAACTAGTGCTCCTCTATCCCAAATTCTGTCGAATTTTCCAATATTTGCTCTATCAGAAAGGAAAAAATATATACAACATTTTATGTAAGAAAAATAAAATCTTTAACTGTGTTCCCCACGGCATGCGGGTTCCTCACCACGTGTTACAGACCCGGGTGTGAAGGTGACACCATCTCACTCTCCCTTCCGTTTCCTTACCTGTCTAGGGTCATAATAATGTTTTTCATAACTTGGAAGCTGCCCAAGGACAAAGATACTAGGGAGGCTAGGACATGTCAGATGTGCAGGCTGAAGTAAAAATAAATGCAGAACAGACTCAAATCAATATTTTGTGGATACTAATACAAGAAGTTGGGAGTAATGAAAAACCCTGTCCCCCTCCCCAGCACTGGCAGCAAGCACTCTAGAGTTGTTAAAAGCAGAGGTAGTATTCATTCCTACCTGGGAAGATCAAAAAGGTTGCAACAGTACAATGAAATGTTCCCTGAAGAACTCTGTAAGGAAAAAAAAAATTTTACTTAAATAGGAGCTACCTGAATAGTCAAGGGAAGAAAGGAGAGGCATAGCAAAGGTGGTGGAGAGAGAACACATAAATAAATAGGATATAATTTCACTGCAAATAATTTTTTCCTTGAAAATAAAATTTCACTAACAATTATTTTTTAATGGCACTGTATTTTTTCTTTAACCTGTTGTTTTGAGTCAACTCAAAGAAGGAAATCAGAGAGGTTAAACTTGAAGATCAGATAGCTATTGCTCATTTCAGAACCTGTTAAATTTTAGCAATGTTTATTTTAGCAGAGTCCTGCTTTTGGCTCTGCTAAAGATGTATGTTCATAGGTCAATCAATTACCAGGTAGGCTGATAGACAAAGGTCAGATGTTTTAAGTTATTCGTGAAAAGTGCAGTTGGCTGACTTTTCCCTTTCTCCTTTTCATTCATTTGGCTAATGAACGTTTATTTCTGAGCCCCTTGTGAGCAGGACTGCCCTGGTTCTAGATAGTGGAAGTGAATTTGGCACGGTCTCTGACCACAGTGGGTACAGCCTCATGGAGCAGCAAGGCATAGGTACAGAGAAACACGACACCGTGGAATGGCCTGCGCTATTCTGGCTGTGTGCCCAGGAACTATGGGAATACAGAGCAGAGCTGCCTGTGAACACCAGGAAAGGCTGAACAAGAGGCATATTGATGCATCTGCTAACATTACAGGGGGTGCAGTCCAGAGGGACTAACTTGACATGGACTCTGTCATGTCCAAAGGCTGTGAGAACTGGGGGTTGGAGGTGGGGCTGGGGTGCAGCTGAAGGGTAAAGGTAGCAAAGGTGCATCAGGAGGTGAAACTGTTGGATTGCATTCTGATATGAGGAGCCAACAGAGGTTTACAAATAGTGGATGGAGGGTCTTTGATGACCATTCTAAAAGCACCTCAAGGGCAGTCCAAGAGGAGGGCCGGTTCTGGAAACAGGGTCAACAGCCCATAAATCTTAACTCTGGCTGCAGACTGGATTCACTAGGGAGCTTTCTATAGTACTGATGCCACTCCCATCCCTAGAGATTTTCTGACTTAAGTGGGTTGAGGGGAGACTTTAGGCTGGGAATTTTAAAAGATCTCCAGATGATTTCAAAGGTGCCGCTAGAGCTGAGGAGTCAGGAAGCATGATTGGCCTATCTGAACTGAGTAACCTGGAATTCTTAGGTGATTGAGAACAGGTTGGGAGGAAGCTGTAAAATAAAGTACTATCAAGCCTCCTAGTGACCTGAGCCATTAATTTCAGAAGAAAAGAGAGTACCTTGTGAGAGACTAGGTACACGAAGAGACAATGGTGACCCCATGTGACAAGAGAACTCAGACCCATAACCTCAGCTGCAGCCTGAGAAGCCAAACCACAGCCTCTGTGGTCTTAAACTCATCATCTCCAGAACAAAACTCATCACCTCTGCTCCTTAACTTGCTTCTCCTATATTCTCTGCCATCCAACCAGTCATCTGAGCTGGAAATGTGAACTTATTACTCCCCAGGTCACTCAGCTAATCACTAAATCCTCCCAGTTTGATAGCCTGAACACTACTCTCACCTACTCATTCCTCTAAGCACCCCATCACTCTCCTAGTTCAGAGCTTCACAGCTCACAGCTTCCCATTTGGTCTCTCTTCCAGGTTGAATCTGAAGGAGGATCTTCTAATTCACGTCCCTTAAGGGCACACAGGTCATTTGTCTCAAAGGAAAATCTGGCCACGTCACATCCCCAGTTAAAATCCTGCTGTGTACTAGCTTCACAAGGCATCTGAGACAATGGAACTGCCACCACGCCTGTCCCAGCCCTTCTACTCACTGGTAACTCTCCTTTCTAATTCCTTAATACCTTGTGTCATCAGACTTAGTTAGCTTTGTATGACAGCTTTCTCAGCATTTTTTTTTTCTCACCTACACTAAGGGATTCTTTAGGGCTGGGATTCCTAAAGAATCCTAAAGACTCTTCGATTTCTAAAGAATCTCTTCAATGTTTCATGCAGGGTAGGGCACAAGACAGGTTTTCAGAAATGCCAATTTATAATCAGACAAACCCAAACCAAAAACACGAGTCCAGGCAGGCTTTGACCTCAGCTATTATATATATTTGCCTACATCTAGCTCTCATCAATCTTTTTATTTTAAACCTTAGTTCCTTACACGATATAATGTCTAGGTGACATTTTATACACACTTGCACAGTATGTATCAACACTTACTCATGCTGAGGAAAACCTTTTTTGAGAAGTATGGGAATAATTATTTACCCAAAATGAAACGAACCTTGAATACTTTGGCTCCAGGAATTTCCGTGATTGGCTCTTCTGAGTAAGAAAGATTCTGCTCTGTAAAAAATTCCCGAATTCCAAGTTCACTGATTTCCACACCAACTACACTGTGTCCTCGGTCTGCAAACCTGCATAAAGTCACATATTTACATTGAAATTTTTATTTCAAATACAGTACTAAATAAAAGGATACCTCAATAAGCATATATTTTCCTTAACTTTAAGGGATTTATATGAATTCAGGTTCATAGGGTTTCATTGAACATGTAGATCCATAGGAAGTGAATCTATATATTCTCAAACTTCAAGTTATATGGAATTCTGAAAAGCTGATTAATATATGGCCTTAGGAAAAAAATGTAAAAACTTAGAAAACTAGACCTTAAAATGTTGATTTACTACAAATGGATTTGGTTAAGAGTTTCTAATTTAAAAGGATCCTATGGATTAGCAACGCTTTTTAGGAAATGCTACCGGCAGCATAGCTCAGTGGTTGAGCTCTTGCCTTATAATCCCGAGGTCGGGGGTTTGATTCCTGGCACCGGCCTGTGCAAACCCACATGCTGAATTGTGGTGCATCTGGTAACCGCCAGGATGGCACAGTGGCAAAGGTTCTCACCTCCCATGGGGGACACCCCCAGTTCGGTTCCTGCCCTGCGTGGCCCCACATCCATTTGTGTGGAATAAAACCATGTCACAACTAATGATGCACAATTATGGAGACTCCTCTGGGTCCTTCCCTCTCTCTCTCTCTCTCTCTTTCACCTTCTCTCAAACAATAAAATAAATCTTAAAAAAAAAATGCTTTTCAATTTCACTAAAACAGCTCTGTTCATAAAAACCTTCAGTGATAGAAGTGCCTATACCTGTGCTGTCCAATCCCAAGCCACTAACCACATTGGCCTTTGAGCACTTGAGATGTAGCCAGTGTGATTTGATTTAACTTTAAATAGCCACATGTAGCTAGTAGCTACTGTACTATTACACATACCTCTAGAAACCCAGTATCCATTACTATAATAATGTTATACTTTCCATTTACTTGCAATACACACTACCCAGAAATTTATTTAATTACCATATGCAAATAACTAGTATTTTCTGGGTAAGCTTTATAATTACTGAATTCACAGACTGAGGATCTTGTACTCCAGAGAAAACAATAGTGGCACAAATACTTAGGCATGGAATTGATTTTATTAAACACATTCAGTCAATTCTGCTGTAATGCAACATAAGCCTATTTAAAATTCAATGCCCTCTGCAAAAGTGTGTAACAAAAACCACAAGGCTCATGGAGAAGGTGAGGGTCGAGGCACAACACTAAAAACTTTTTCACAGTGGACTATTATTCAGCCATAAAAAAGAATGAATTGGTGCCATCTGTGACAAACAAGGATGAACCTTGAGGGCATTATGCTAAGTGAAATAAGTCAGAAGAGAAAGATAGAGCTCACAGATACACAGAACAGATTGATAGTTGCTGGAGGCTGGGTTGGGGGGTGGTGGGCAAAATGGGTGAAAGAAGTCAAAAAGTAAAAATTTCCAGTTATAAAATAAATAAGTAATGAAGATGTAATGTACAACATGGTATAAGGGTGATTAATGAGTGTTATTACATATTTGAAAGTTGCTAAGAAAGTAGGTCATGAAAGTTTTCATCATGAGAAAAAATATTTTGTGACTGTATTAAGATAGATGTTAACTAGATTTACTGTGATCATTTTGCAATATATAGAAATACCAAATAATTATGATCAATACCTGAAACTAGTATGTCGCATGTCAATTATACCTTAATTTTAAAATAATGTTAAAAAGCAAAACAAAATGCGGTTACACATTTGCCATAACTTATCTCTGTGAATCAGGATTTTCTCAATACTATACAATTAAACAAAATTTAGAAATAAACTGGGTAAGTATTACACATGAAAAATATTGTCAGTGCTACATTAAAAAGATAGGAAATTGATAGGAATGGTGGCACAGTGTTACATGTTAAGTGGTTATAAAATATGTAAATACGTCAACATGGCACTTTACCTTGAGAAAGGCCTGATGTTTACTCGTAGAACTGGGTGTTGGAAGGGCTGCAGCTTTTGAGTTATCGTGAAGTGACAGAGCATCACTGGAGCGAATGGAAAGTCCTAACTCAAGCTGTGGATGGGGTGACTCATAGTACATAGGGTGAACTGAGGTATCTGGGAGGGGTCTGAGGTGTGCGCATTTGTACGTTCTGTCTATTCATGCCCAACTTAATTCCACTGGGCACAGTTACCTACTTTTACCTCATGTCTCTTGCATGTGTGAAATTCATGTCATGTCCAAATTATTCCCTAATATATCGATGGAGTTAGAATGAAATTAATTTTCAAAACAAGAAGTAGGGAAGAACTGATTGTACCTATTACCCACATAAAACTACACACTTTTATTGTGGCCAGAGCATGAACTGCTTCTAGTTCTAAAATAAACATATTAATGTGTCTTTCATATTTCCTAGGAAGTTTCTGAGTTAGCACACAGGGAGTATTATTTTCTTCTCTATACATTTTTGAAGTTACAAAATATAAACAAAAATGTTCTTTAAATCAGCTACATGGATTTTCATTTTCATTCAAGATAAGGAAAAATGAAGCACAGCCTACTATAGACTGATATAGGCTAGATTATATTACCATTAAAAAATAACCTAAGAAATGTTGTATACATTTTAATACTCTCGGGGATGAGCTCATAGTTTATTCACATCTGATACACATATAGATCTCAATATATAAATAAGTTACTTAAATGAAAAATCCTCTAATAAAATAACATGCAATTACAATAGTTCTGGTATTTTTATTCCAATTGACTTTAGACTCAAAATATTTTAACAATCACATTTAATTGGCTATTTCATCACGTAACATTTCCTAACCTCTGCTAGAGTTAGACTGTTATCACTTAGAGCATGGCAATAAGACAATCTGTTTATAAAATTAATGTTTTTCTTGCCAGTAGCTTCCAAAGCAATTCTTGCTTTGGTTCAGTGAGTTGGTTATGTAAAGTCTAATAATATAGGTTAAATGTTCTCACTTTCATGGCCACACTAGACTCTTAAGTCATAGCAGCTATTTCACCAATGCTCTCAGCTACAAGTATTTATCAACACAAAAATGTGTGAATCTTATCTGCTCATACCATTTCATCTCAACCGCTTTTCCACAAAGAGGAAAAAATACCCTCAGTCCACTCTCGCCTTTAAGGAAAGTATCCAAATGCTTCTTTAACAGCCTGGGGAGAAAAAAGAAAAAGAAAAATGTATTTTTTTTAATTAGCCCAATGCACAGAGGAAAGGACAATTGTGTGATGCTAAGTACATGCATGCATTATCTTATCTCCTATTTCTTTACAAAATAGATAACGTTAATTATTAAAATCTCCTTTTTACATATGAAGAAACCAGGAGGGTTGTTACTTGCTCAGTCACATAGTGAGTAAATGGTTAATCTGACTTAAATTTGGGGCTTTCCTGATTAGTAATTTAAAATAAAAAAATGTTTCCTTGTTGATATGTTTTAAAAGTTCTTTATTAATCTCCCAAATGTGTGTGTGTGTGTGTGTGTGTGTGTGTGAGAGAGAGAGAGAGAGAGAGAGAGAGAGAGAGATATGTGGGGGAGTCTCTGGACCCAGTGAATTTTTCAACATTCGTTTTCATTTTATGGTAATCTCTAAATGTGTTCACAGGTCTCAGAAGTAGTTCTGAAAAGTTGTAGCTATTCTTGTAGTTAATTCCTCTGTAGAGATGTAGCTTTTCCAAGGCCATCCACATGGCAGAGATAACCCACACAATGGTTATGAGATGATGCTCCAACTACCACTCAGTGTGCAAATGCAATGATAATAATAATGTCCCTTAAGAAGGCATGAGTGGCTGCCTAGAACAAGAAATGTCTGACAAGACTACTCTCCTGAGCACTGGCTGATGGTCTATTGTTGCTGCTTTGAATTCTACTACTACTACTACTATTACCGTGTTTCCCCGAAAGTAAGACATCCCCCGAAAATAAGACCTACTTACAGTTTTGCCTCTCGCTAAAATGTGTATAAGGCATCCCCCTGAAAATAAGACCTAGCGCATCTTTGGGAGCAAAACTTAATATAAGACACTGTCTTATTTTTGGGGAAACAGGATAATATGTGGTTCAACATTCTAGCTCACTGATTAATTTCTCTCAACTTCTGTTCTTCTACCATATAGATCAAGTTTGTCCAACCCATGGCCTGTGGGCGGCATGTGGCCCAGGACAGCTTTGAATGAGGCCCAACACAAATTTGTAAATTTTTAGAAAACATTATGAGATTTTTTTTTTAGCTCATCAGCTATCGTTAGTGTTAGTATATTTTATGGGTGACCCAAGACAATTCTTCTTCCAGTGTGGCCCAGGGAAGCCAAAAGGTTGGACACCCCTGATATAGACAATACTTTTGTTTTACTTATTTATTTATTTATTTACTGAACTGAACTGGGGGTCTCACTGCTTTCGGGAAGCACATCTCAGTTCAGCATGTGGGTCTGCCTGGGCTGGACCCGGGATTCGATCCTTGGTCCTCAGGGCTTCAAAGCGAGCGCTTAACCCGCTGAGCCATCCCGGCTTTCCCAAGACAATACTTTTGAATACCTGCTATTGGAGAACAAAGTCAGAACACCACCACTGTTCAGTATAAAGACATATAAGTATTAATGTTGCTTGAGCATCTGCTGTATGTATAAATATGAATGTCTAGTACATAAATGTTATAGGGGGCTTTTTTAAAAAAGCCCTATTTCATAAATCTAAGACACCTTCAATTATAAGTTACACCATTATTTATACTCCATGGAAAGAGATGACATTGCCAATTCACGTATGATATGCTATATGTGCACTGTGATTTCAGAGATGCTAGAATATGAAAAACTAAAAAGGTACATCTTAAAACCAGTCAAATAATGTGTGCCTGTATTATTATTTCTATTCCCAAACTCAGTTTCTGATAGAATATTCCTCTGTCATATACCAAACATTTCTTACTGGTGTCCTTGTTCTTGATGAAATGCAGTTTTGCGGTCCACCCACTTTTCTTGCCATTCTTCCAGAGTTAGTACTTGGTTTTTCTGTACCTCAGAATCAGAAGGCTCTTGAATATCAGGAAGAGTTCTTGTATTATCCATAGTTTCGTAGACACCTTTGTCTCACAAGCAGATGTCGCCAATGCCTAAGTGGAAAATATTTGCAATATTGACAAATTTAAGGGCACTGCAATTTTAATGAAGAATGAAATAAAAGTCATTAACCTCAGCAGTATGTCTTTTAAAATATTCCAACATCCAAGGAAAAGCCATACAAACAATTACTTTTCAGTGAGTCTGTTAGTGGAGGCATGCCTTAGTTCAGGGGTGAGCAACTGTTTTGGCTTTGGGGGCCGCTTTGTGGAAATGAAGGTTAGAGGAGGGCCACGCCTTTTTAAATGATTGCATTTATTAGTTAACTTTGCATTTCAGAAAAGATATAAATTGAATCATAAAAATCTGATGTCTTGGCGGGCCACAAAAAAACCTGTAGCAGGCCACAGTTTGCCCACCCCTGCCTTAGTTACACATTAGAAAAGATCTTTATACATTAGGAAAGATCTTTAAATAAACTGAATTATATCTTAACATTAGAGTAAAAGGGTTTAAGTTTGAAAAAAAGGAGAGGAGAAGTAAATTAAAGGGGTATTCCATCCTTTATAGCTTTTGTAAGTTTAGAATTTTTTCTAGCATTGCAGTTACTCTTTAATTTAAAAAATTTCTTTTAATGTTTACTTATTTTTTATTGTTATCATGCATACAATTTAAAGAGTTCAACAAAGTATGAACATAACAATCCCCATTCCCAATAAAAGAGGCAACCATGTTTAATTCTTTTTAGCTGAGTCTTAAAATCTAACCCCGTATTTCAAAATAAGCTTATTTTGTATCTTCTTGATTTTTCATTTCTAGCTAGCTTTAGAGAAGCAAATAACTTTCTTTCAGCTTCCCGACACGTACACACACACCCTTCTCATTTTTCCTATCCTTTCAATAGAAGACAGCATATTTTTTTACTAAAATGTGGAGCGCACACTGTGACTTGGTAAATACTATCCACAGGTAAGCCACGGAGAATTCTATACACCACTTTTATTCTATAGTTAATAACTGTCTTGCTTTTTCATTTATAAAATTTCTACGTAGTAGCTTACGTTATACTACCCTGTTATTATTTGTGGGTCTAATTTAATGATTTATTGGTGAGAATAGCAAACACTGTATAAAAGCAGGTACTTCAGGAAAAGTTTCCTTTTTTTGCAAAATTTGGCTTCAGGGTACTTACGATTTAAGAAGGCACATCCCTTGGAATTCGGAATATAAATGCACTTTTCAGCAAACATTTAACAAATGACTTTTGCAAGGCCCTGATGATATCAGGAGGTCAGTTTTCTAAGAGGTCAGGGGGAACTACCAGATTATACTGGGTACAAAAAAGCAAAAGAGAGTTGCTGTTTTCCCACCTCCATTTTTCAGCCAGAAATTTGGGAAGCTGGGCTTGATCCTTCATAAAGCATGTTCTCGACTTAAAGCGGAAGCATAATTTTATCATAGAGGCAGGGCAACATGGAATTGTAGAAAATCTGTCCCTCATACACAAACTGCCTTATGTTCATTTTTAAACTTGGCTAAATTGATAAATAACTTCCCCTAAAGAGCATCAGTTTTAAGAGTATGGCTCAGGGAATTTTTACATACACATACACCTGTGTAACCACCATGGAGCAAAACACAGAATACCGTATTTACAGCACCCCCGTTTCCTTCCCCAGCCCCAGTGCGTCACTCTTCTGGCAAGTACTTCTCTTTTCTTAGAAATCACGAATACACAACAATGATTTGGTTTCACTTGAAAACTTGGAATCAGGAGGTCGTTATTACCACCTCCCACTCTGCTCCCTGCTGGGATGTCCATGCTTATCACGCCGTCTCATTTCGTAATCCCATCAAAGGCCCAAACCTAGCAAATCGTTCCATGTCTCACCTGCACCCTCTTTGTGCCCCGGGAAGCCTACCTCGCACGCTGCCCGCCGCCTACAGCTGGCTCTGCTTCTGCACCGGCCGGGAAGTACGGGAGCCTGCGCCCCCACCTGCTCCCCATATCAACTAGGACCCCGCCCCTGGCCCGCCCCCTCACAAGCCTTCTGGCTCCCCTCTCCCGTGATGCTCCCTCCAGTCCTCCACCAAGCCCCGCCCCCTCCCCGGCGCCCAGGCCCCGCCCATTCCCCGGCGCCAAGGCCCGCCCCCTCCCCGGCGCCCAGGCCCCGCCCCCTCCCT
>PVKE010010659.1:0-41968 GCA_004027555.1 Craseonycteris thonglongyai | reverse complement strand
AAAAAAAAAAAAAAAAAAAAAAAAAAAAAAAAAAAAAAAAAAAAAAAAAAAAAAATCAATCAATCAATCAATCTTCAAATACCTGAAGAGCTGCCCACCAGTAGAGCAACTGGACCATCTTTATGACTACAGAAGATTGAAGTTACATTAATGGTTAGAAGAGGAAGACAGATTTCAGTCTGCTAAGCAAAAACCTCTTAATCATTGGGAAAGGATTCTTGGAAGGGCTATAAAATCCCCATTTGCTCACAAATGTGCAGGAGGCCTGGTTATTTGCTTATGTTCTGGGGGATAGGGGAGGTTAGATGGCAATCTTGTTTGGGAAAAAATAAGATGAGATGATTTCAAATGTTCATTCAGTATAAGCTTAATGCAAGCCAGGTAGAAATTGCTTTAACTAAATAATGAGTTAAAATCTTAGTATGGCAAGTGACTATTGAAATGTATGAAATGAAACTATGTTCAACAGGTCTGATTCTCAGTCAGTGCAGAGCCCAGAAAGCTCACAACCTTCCCTCCAGGGTGGGAACCACACGCAAGGACAATGTCAGCATCTGTGCACATGTCCTTCTCTACTAGAGGGCTGCTCATGGGCACAGATTGTATTCTATTCATTTTCTGAGTATAGCATGGTGATATCAACCAAGGATAAATGTAATCTACATGAAATAAACAACAATTCCAGTAACAATGAGTGGTTTTGGTATTGTTTTATTGTTCCCCAGCACATCTTAAAAATCACACATGGGCATTTGCTTATAGAACAGTACAGTCTAGGAAAAGCAATAAAAGAATCCAAACATACACCAAAAGCACAATATACAGACTATGAGTTGAGCCCTTGTGGAAAACAGTATGGCTCAGTCTGAATTGACAAAGCTATGTTGGAATCTCTCAGGAATTTTCCTTCCCACTACATATCCACTCTTAGACTATGAATGTACAGAGAAGAACTGTTTGTATGCATTAGTTACAGCAGTATAATGGCTTACATACAAGTGCTTACCCACATATAGTTCCCAAAAGATTAGTACAGTACTGACAGGAATATGTACTGCCTTGGAGGAAGACTCAGGATAAGATATTATTCAAGTCAAGTTGTATCAGAGCCAAAAAATTTCACAGGCTTAGCAAAAAAGAACAAGAATTAAGAAATATAACCTATACATATTTCTCTTAAGATTTATCATTGTCCAGGAACAGAAATATTGTTCTGAAGGCACCATCACACAAAAAAGGACTAACACACAACGTAAGGAACAGAAACCCCTCACAGGCTCTGTGCTGCAGGGAGCAGTGTAAGCAAACATCCAAAAGCATGTAGTGCGTGTCTCAGGGACTGAGTATGCCACTTCCACCAAGCCACACCTTACAGCTGCTAAGTTGGGACAGTAGGAATGAAAATGTAAGAGTGAAGGTACATATAAATCCCATTGGCTGAACACATGTATGTGGGAGCACAGGTTAAATATAGAATAGGTGATCCAAACCAACACTGTGGAAAGGATTTTCAGTGTTTCTACATACAAATACTTAATTCCTGATATGTTCTTGAAGAGGAATAGCCTTGAACTGCTAAACAATCTCTGTCTTTAAAGACTTATCCTCTCCCACACATTTTAAATAATGGCTATTTCATGAAAAAAAAAAAGAAAATTCTGACAAGGCACTGTGATCTTTTGGGGATATTCATTAAGTAGCTAATAAGATAATTATGTATAGAAACTGTGTACCAGTACAAGCATTTCATGTCCTTTTGGGCATGTGAACAAGATTACTTTAAAGGTTAGACAACATGTTTCATAGGACGCTCATATTGTTCATGAAAAACCCTGCCAACAATAAGATGCCTTAAAAACATGTATATATGCTGCTTAGAAATCTACACTAAAACAATTTTTTTGTTTCTCTCTTAGATTTAGAAGTTCAGAATCTCTGAAAAATATTCTTTATGATACTTAATGTATTGTTTTTCTTCCTTGTGGGGGGAAAAAAAAGGAGAAAATAATCTCCTTTGAAAACCAAAAAAAAGAAATCTTTCCATGGTCACAGAACTAAAGTTATTTAATTCTGTGATGGTTCTTTGGCATGAATGTTCTATATATCAGTGGTCCTTACTCACGTTTACTAAGGAATTGTTGTGGTCAGAAAAGCACAAGACAAGAGTGCTCATTCTTTGAGAATCTTCTAAGGTTCAAATGGGAATGCTTCAGATTCACTGGAGACTAAACACCCCCTAGGAACGTAACATTGATTTAAAAATAATTAGAGTAATAAAACCTAGTTAATAATATAGTCAGCTATAAATCCAAAGGGGCTTAGTAATACTTAGTTTGCACTTCATTATGTTTAATTAATAAAATTAGAACCAATTGTTTTCAAAAGTGAAAATATGAAGATGAAAACTAAAATTGAAAGAAAAACCCACATGCAAACAAAAGAACATTTTCATACTCCTTTTGAAGAAAAAAAAAACCCAAAACTCTTAGACCCGGGTCCATTTTATTAATAATATAAGTTTCTATAATCTGTTGACATTACAAGTAGTTTTTACAGTTAAATTTTATACTAAACAATGTTTGGCTTAAGGAGCAGAAAGCTGAATAACTTATATCCTTCAGATCTGACACAAATAGTTTAAAAAAAATCTTTTATTCTTTCTGGACTTTAGCATCAAAATACGTTGGTTCTTTTAGGAAACTGAAATTAATAAGAATTAAATGGATATATTACCATGTGGCTCAACTGGAAACCTTGAGCAAAACCAAGCTTCCATAACTTATAAAGCCAAAGGTGGTTCTGGATTTTCAACCCTAAACCAGCACTTGTTATTTTCAGTTTTTCTCCCACCACAGGCTAAAGTTGCTAAACATTAAATGGTAAACAAAAAGCTATTAAAGCTGTCCTTAACTCCTGTCTTAGTGTTTCCTAAAAGGTACAAATGCTTCCCACAGTATTTTACTTTGGCTGCCTCAAGCACCAGCATATGGCAGTTAGTGAATCAACCCAAAATATCCATTTATGTTCTACATTAACATAGAATAGATGCTCAACAAACACAGCTCCATGTGAATATGCTTTTGTTTGGGACTACAGGGTTTCTCTGATCAATCAGCTGTGGTTAAGAAGCTGTTATAAAAGAATATAATAAAGAAAAAATCTCTGGAGACTACATGCAGAAAGACTTTTTCCAAAATGCAAACTAGAACTTAGAAGTTACTAAGAGAATATTCTGAAAAAGAGGTTTCCTTGCAACTATCTGTATCTGGTATATATATGCACTGGTGGAAGCTCATTCTTTACTGCTCTTTTGTTTTCCAAACTATATCAGCATAGGTATGCATAGAAGGCTTCCAGCTTCACAAATAATGTTTAAGTAACACTACAATAATATGTAAGCATTTAGGAAAAATACCTCTCAATTCCTTAGAAGAGTAAAAAATTTTATCCTCTTTGTGGCAAAATGCTGGGCACAATAAACATGAGGCGTTTACAATTCTTACTAACCTAAAAAAGCTCACGTTACTCAGCATAGGACTAAATTCACTTACGTACTGTAAATTGCACCAAACATTAAGGCAACATTACTCTAAGGGTCAATAAAGTCTGTTCATATTGAGTCTTTAGTATGCCATGCCATTTCTTGCTAGCAGCAAGTTACCATTCCCATTGAAACCCCAACTGAAATGTGACATCATCAAATTAAATATTAGAAATATGACTAATTTAAGAAAGATAAGTCATCACTGAAAACCAAATAGGCTACAACCTTTTAAAATTTTAAATAAACTTAATTCAAAATGAGTTAAGAAGCCTCACATAAACAGTGTTCTCCAGGCTTTAACGTTATGAGGCCATTTTCTGAAATATGAGGCAAGGTTTATGTGCTTCTGTGCACATTCAAGAACTCAGCTCTACAGACACTTAAGGATATGCTGAGGTACCTCTCAGAAGCAGGTGTGTGAAAGCAGGGAAAGGCTTTCTGATTTACTGAATCAGAGTGAAACAGCACTGATGAGTGCTATGTGTTTCAAAATGATCCCTGTAGAAATGATTTCAACAATAGAATGTAGTCATCACTACAAAATCCAGGTTGGGGTTTGCATACATGGGAGAAAGAAAACAAAGAGACACAAATCACTAATTTCCACAAGGTTCATGTAGAATAATGAACACAACAATTTTCGGGTGTTAACATTTATAGTTTCCTAACATCAAATAAAGATTTCTGAGGTCGAATTCTGAACTCCTTGGTAAAGAATGTTGTAACAATCACATGCAAAGGAATAGATTTGCTTATGAATCTTTAAGTTTTATTTAAAAAAAATTACTCTAAAACATGTATACACTCCAGTGAGATATTAGTACCATGTTAAATTATACATTTTGATCAGCAATTAATTTACCTTCATGAATAGATGCATTTTATAAAGCTGAGATTTTTATAATTCTAGAGGCAAGTGTAATTTTCTCATCAAATATCCAACTGTTTTAAATATCAAGGGCTTTAAGCAAAGATCTGCTGGAAATTTTATAATTAAAAATAAATCACCAATGAAGAGGAAGTTTCTAATAAATCAATATTTAATTTTGTTGAAACTAATATTTAATTTTGATTTGCCTTTAGATTTTATTAGTTTGAAGCCAATTTTATTAGTTAAAAATTACTTATCATTTTGAAGTCCTAAAAGTACCATTTTGTCAATTTAAAAATTTTAATTTCTGGTTAAGGCTACTTCAGATATAAAATGTATCAAACTGCTCCAAAATACTTTGGAGCTGTTGCTACATAAACAGACAGTGTGTCCTTTTACAGGATCATCTGCATTTTTACTTACATTATCTCATCAAATATTAATTTAAAAAAATTATCAAAAGGTAGGTATCGCATTAAGAAAAGAATCCATCTCAAAATGTGAATCATGAACCTTGACCGGCAGTGATTCAAAGTAATCATTTCACTTATTTTAATATCCAGGTTTGAATGTAAAAATGTTTGTTATATATATGTGATTAATGTTCTCCCTATTATTTAAGAAATATGACATTTCAAACTTTAGATTATGCTGTTTATAATACATTAGTTTTTTTTTTTAATTTTAAACCAGTAATTCAAAAAGGCATTAAACCGTTGTTAAAAACTAAATTGAAACTTTTATATGAAAATTTCTCATGTTGTTTGGATTAATTTTTAAAAAAAGATTTTATTATTGTGGCTTTCAAATTCAGTAGCTGAATGATGACTCTTTCTTTAGCCAAACAATTCTTTGAACTGGAGACATTAAGTGTAAGGAATCTTCCTTCTTTTTTCTTTTTGCAGCATCTTCGGCATTTTAGCAACAAGAATGTGCAATCAGAAACATTAGGATTCTGTGCTTGAATAAAGGCATTCATTTCATGGTAAACCTGTTCTTCATGTACAATGAGTGAGAAGTGAGCTTTTCTTATAAAACATATTATGAATGAACTAGAATATAACAATAGGTTATTTCAGTGATACAAATACAACTCATACTTCATTAGAAACAGAAACATGGAGAAAAAAACATGTCCCCTAACAGAATAATTTGTATATTGATGATTTAAGGTTTTATAACTGTATAATAATTTTAAAAGAAAAGGTAGGCCAAGCACCTTACAGAACTGAAGACATCCTAAATAACAGGTTGCCTATATTGTTTCACGAATATTCTCCCTTAATGGCCTACTCACATTAGAATGCAGTCTTAAAAAGCATACATGGCATCACTGCTCAGTGGAGTCTTTCCCTAGACATCTGCTTCACAGAAACATTCTTTTAAAGAGACTAGATAAGCAATAGATGACACCCAAATCTGCCTTTGTTCCCAAGAGGGAGCATCAATACAAAACAGCTGGCAGCATCTTCCCCTGAAGTAACAACTGGCAGCCTTGCGCTGCCTGACTAAAATTTGAAATGACAACCCAGTTGGCTGTAAACTGATGCACCTACAATGAAAAAGATTTAGGAATACCATCTGTCAATCGATAAATGTTGTAACAAAACAAATTACAGAATTAAAACAAACTTATGTTAAACCAACAAACAAATATAGCCAAAATACAGTCCATGATATATATGATCACTGGTATCATATTTGAACACTTAAAAAAAAAGTAACATTTTTCCATAATAACAGTAATTTATAAAAGGTTTTTGTTTCCAAAGATGTTATTGGGGTCCACATATTCCTTGACAGACTTCAGCATCCCAAAGCCGACATCAGAGATACTTTCCTTTAGCCATTGCTTCCGTAACTTGCCCACTGGAAAAACAAAATAAAAAATGCTTCAATATACACTGTGATACTGGTAACCAATCAATCTTGTGACCACGAATGAACAAACACTGTGTGATAAATGCTTTTATTCAAAAATGAGAAATGTTTTGCTTTATTTGATTTATTGAGCCCACCAGACTATCAAGCTCATTAAGCCCAATGTATTCCTATGGGAAGCCTGCGCTCCACAGTGTCTCCTTTTTCTGTAAACTATGAAATGGAGATGAAGAAAGCTAGGACTGAGATTATGGCCCATTTTACAAATAACAAAATGAGAAAAACATGCATTTCAAAGGAACCAACCTCCTGTCTTAACTACCAAAATAGCCCAAATTTCAGAGAAAATAAAGTTAACTAAGAAAAGCAGCCTATCCAGGTGAATTTGTTGGGTGTACTGTAGCAAAACTAACAGAATACATATTCATAAAATATTTTAAGGAGAACAAAAGCTTAAAAAATATTTAAGAAAATCTGAACGTTGGGTTTTAGAAAAATGTCTGGTTATAAAGTTTCTATTTGCCTTTCTTTTTTGTATTACTTTTAAATAAATTTGCATGTTTTCAAATAATAGTTACTTTCTTACTATTGGTTTTCCAGAATCAGAGATTCTTTTAGGCACTAAATAAATAAAACATCTAATCCATCTTAATCTTTTGCTTTTATATACTGTATAATAATGTTCCCCTTCTTTGTTCTAGGTCTTGCTAATTTTTTTCTGAGACTAATGAAGTAATGTAATGGCTAGCAGCATAAATTATATTTTAAGGCACTCAATGAAAAACATAACCTTTTCAAGTAGAAATTTTATAAGAAAGAGTATGTACTTAATCTGTAAAAGAATTCTAAAATGTCAACTTGCTTTGGCATTAAAAAGCAAAGCAATATGCTGATTTATCTGTGGTGAAATGGATAAATCTTTTAATTCACAAACAGGATTTTTGGTGGTTAGTACTATAGTAATAATTGAATTCAAATGGTCATTTTCCACAAATGTTTATTAATGATCCAAAGTCATCAACAGTGATTTAATTGGCCAACAGAAATGGGAAACCTTTTTTCATTCAAGTATTCAGCCTGTCATTCTAAAATGCACTCCAATTTATCAGGCTGCAGTGATACACCATAGCATCTGCCTTTTGGAAACCTTAAATACCATTTCAAGCCCAATTCAAAACATCTTTTGTGTCCAGTTCTCCAGGAAACCATCAAATTGTCATTAAAATAATAAATAGCATGATATCTTGAGAAAGCAGAATCTTTCTGCTTAGCTTCTAGAAATGAAAAGAAGTATTGTTGGTCTTAAGATGGGGGAAAATGAGGTATAGCAGCAGAAACATCTTAAATTTGAAAAAGAAAACTTTTGTTTAAAAAAGAGCTCTAAAACCAGAAGGCAAACAATACAAATTCCCTCATGTAATCTTCACCACCCAAATGATGTTCTTCCACCAGGTCCTCCTTACTCGCTCCCTAAGGGACAACTCACCACACGGCTTCAGCCTCAGGTTCTCATTTGCATGGGGATTAAAATCTATAAACTCTTTTCACCTCAAATATCTATGATTTTTAAGGACTTTTAAAGAGTTACAAATCAGTTATTTCTAGATTTGCTTCAAGGGATTAAAAAAATCAACTACTCTGTGAGTGGTAGAAGTGGCATTATAATAAGCTACCCACACTGAGGCAGCTCAAGAGAGGGGTGAAAAGCAGTCAATGCCAATCTCCACTGTTATCTGTAATATAGCTTCACTCAATGTATCCTGTGGTTATGGATCTAATTGTCCTGAAAAGACTGCAAACAACTGCTCCAACAAGATGGAGCACATTAGCACCCCAGCAGGATGCCCAACAGCTAGCTTGTCTGCCTGGTTTTACACCTCTAGTAATAATGCAATTCCACAAGGAACTGAACCATCATTTGAGAAGCCACCCAACAGCCACTGCATATTTAATGAAGTCACTCACCAAGCTCTGGAAAACAGAAGGTGCTTGGAGTGCATCATTAGTTCTGTCAGAAGGATAATTTACACATCTATCTTGTCAAATTTTCTATGGTTTATACTTTTACAATAATCAATCTAACATACATTTGATTAGCAAACTAGAAAGTAAAAAAAAAAATAGGCAGTACAGCAGCATAGCCATAGCCCCTCATAAACATATTTAATGAAAGAATTTAACCTCTTCATGGCAGAGGTCTGTGAGCTTCTGTCAGTGATAACAGAATTTGAGCTGAGGTCAGAAATCTTGGCTTATTCAATTAAAGAGACAAGGAATCTTTTTGGTTTTGCTTAACAATTGAAGTCAACTACATTGTAGGATAAGTGTATAAGCAAAAAACACAATTTAAGTAAAAATGTTCAATGAGCCTTTGCAATGAGACAATTGTTGGAAATAGCCTTCATAGAATTCTAGAGAACCTTTTCTGGTTGTCTCAGATGAATCGATTAAACAAATCAAACACAAAACACCAAAGGTCCTAATCCCAGAGAGGGATCACACTTCAGAGTAGAAGATTTTTATTCCAGAGCTAACAACAACATTAATGATGACATTTGTACAAACTTTATTTACACTGCTAGGCATTTAAGAAATTAGCTGACCAGACTGATCTGGACATACAAGCATGTAACACACAAGTGTACAACTATACTGTAGTTACTTTCACATTTGTAGAGTTCCTTTTCAGAAACAGAAATGACACTCTTTTCTTTATGTAGCATGCCATATTGTAGGAGGGGACAATGGATGAATACGAACAGCAAAAATAGGTGGCCTAAGACTATTTCCATATTCTTTGCATGTATAGTTATCCATGAAAAGGCATGTGTACATCCATATCACATGGAGCTTGAATGCTTTTTCCAGACCTGAATTATCTGATGTGAAGCATTCATGACTGACTCAACTATATTTCTTTAACTTTTGATCTCTCTAGAAGTATAAACTGAGCCTGAGTGTCAACACTAGAGCTATAAAAAGCCAATTCTACCATCTGGGAAAACAAGATAGAAAGCCTGTGGTCCACAGTTCACAATTACTCTGAATACATAATGCCCAAAGTACCTGAGTCAGGTATTTAAGAGACTGAGAAGTATTTTTAAAGATAAGAAAAATACAGGCCAGCCAAACACTAATCATTACAGAAAGCAAATGAGGAGGAATTCTTTATCTGCTTAAAAGCTGAACTCACCTTTTTACAGTTTAATTTCTAATGTACATAGAGATGAGATAAAACAAGTATTGTGTTCTTCCACAACATACAGTACATTTTTAAAAGCTTATGTTTGGAACAGAGAAAATGAAACTTTCAGGGATATTCTTTAAATTGCAGGCTCAACTGTCCCCTTTGGAGGTGAACCTCTCCAAGAAGGAATGTATTTTGTGGTATGATCGACAACATAAAAGAATGAACAGACATGTATTCAAGGGCAGGTAGTGAAGTGTTGTGAGTGGAAAATGTAGACACGGTGGTTAGCCGAGCCACCCCAAATTATCTGGAACTACTCTTTATGGTCTAATGGACTGAAGATATAGCCAAAACTACCCATCAGTCCTACCTTAAAAGAGACAGATCTTATGAATTTGGTTATAAGATAGAAAAAAATTATTATACACTTATTAAAAAAAAACCATTATAAAATGAATTGTACACACTTAGAAGATTACTAAAGCTAAAGCGCAGAAGTAGAATCAAGCCACAATAAAAAGATCTGTTATAGTACCAACCATATTTTGAAAGTTCTAGTTTGAGCATACTGAAGACCTTTAGCACTATTCTACAGGTCAGGTTTAAAAAGAAAATCTAGACTTAGCTGCTTGCATGATCTGAGGATCAACTTTTTATTTCAAGATTTAATTAATCCAACCAAATGACTGTTGGGTTATGTAAGGAACTAGTGCCAGAGGGACACCTAACATTACCCAATGAGGGTCTGCCCCCATGAAACAGAGAACAACAACAGACAATTTCCACTCTGTGGTACCTGATGATCTGACTGTGATGTTTCTTCAGAGGGAGTGAGAGGGGTTTCAATCTGAAAAGAAGATTTAATTGTCCATTTGTTTGTGCTATAAAGCACATTTTTGTGTGTTTGATAATGGTAGAGGTGCATGAGGTACATGTTAAATATTAGCCAACAGCTCTCCCACTGAGAAATGCTAACATCTAGCCTTTAAAGGTGTATGAAATGGGATTATGACTATCCAAGAGTCTAATTTAATGCTTAGTGGATACTTAAAGTCTGATTTCTTTAAGCCATCTAACTTATTTTCTACTAATGATGCTTCTGATATTAAGATGACAAATTCATGATTAACTATAAACTTCAACAAAAAAATTAAAATCTAAGGTTTTTCTTATATCAAATATTTAAATATTTAAAATATCAATTTTCTTTATGCTAAGGTTTCATCTAAACCTTAAATCTTGGGAAAAGCCGGGACGGCTCAGCGGGTTGAGCGCTTGCTTTGAGGCCACGAGGACCGAGGATCGAATCCCGGCTCCGGCCCAGGCAGGACCCACGTGCTGAACTGGGGAGTTCCCACAGTTCGGTTCTCTAGCTGTCTCTGTCTCTGTCTCTCTCTCTATCTGTCAAAAGTAAAATAGAAATAAATATGCACTGAAGATAAAAAGATAATTACTCTCTATAAAAAATGTGAAAAGATATAAAAAAACAACAAATAAACCTTAAATCTTATAAATTCTAAAATCTTATAAATTCTTGAATAGGTCCTTAGAGATTATGAAACAGAAAAAGTTTAAATTACTAAGGTAATAGATCACAAGAGCTGAATTCTATCTGTCTTAAGCATATAACCATGGCTTGGCACATTTGAAATTTAAATTCAGTAGCAATTAATGCCTATATAACAGAGTCAAAAGCAAGTGAACGGGTCAAAGACATGAGATAAATAAGGACAGAAAACATCATATGCTCCTAGAAAACTTAGGGCCATGTTTTATTCATTTTTGTAGCCCTGTTGCATAGCATAGTATATGCCACACAGTGAGAATTCAATAAAGATTAGTTGAAATAACAAATAAATACTGGGGAAAGCTGGGATGGCTCAGCGGGTTGAGCGCTTGCTTTGCAGCCCCGAGGACCGAGGATCGAGTCCCGGCCCCGGCCCATGCGAACCCACATGCTGAACTGGGGTGTGCCCCCAGTTCAGTTCTTGCCGTGACCTATGTGGGAGGCTCCCGGCCCAGTTCCTGCCCTGCGCAGCCCTGTGCCCACCTGTGGAGTGAAATTATATGGAAAAACTAATGTCAACTGTGGAGACTGCTCTGGGCCCTCCCCCTTCTCTCTGTCTCTCTGTGTCTCTGTTTCTGTCAAAAATCAGTAAAATAAGGAAGCAGGGACGGCTCAGTGGGTTAAGCGCTCACTTTGTAGCACTGGGGACCGAGGATCGAATCCCGGCCCTGGCCCGTGCAGACCCATATGCTGAGCTGGGGAGTTTCTCCAGCTCAGTTCTCTATCTATCTATCTATCTATCTATCTATTTATCTATCTATCTATCTATCTCTGTCAAAAATAAATAAATAAATAAATAAATCTTTAAAAAAAAAATCAGTAAAATAAATCTTTAAAAAACAAACAAAAAAAAAACAAATAAATACTGAACCACAGTTATCTATAAACTGTTTTAGATTAGGAGTAGGAATCAAATATCTGGGAAAAGCAATCTGAGTTTCCTTAATTTATTATGGTTATAGCTGCCTTGCACTCATTATAATTGACATTATTTCTTGGATATGCTCAAAGCTATTCTATAGTAGCTAAGACAGAAGGTATGTCATGGAACCTAAAACTCTCATTTCCTTCAAATCTCTAGGACCCTTTGAGTTTTATCAGTGGTTCTGAATAGAGGCAATTTTGCCCCCAAGGGACATTTAGCAATGTCTGGAGACATTTTTGGTTATCACAACTGGGACAACATTACCAGATTCTAGTGAGTAGAGGCCAGGAATGCTGCTGAACGTACCATAATGCACAGGACAGCCCTCACAGCAAAGAATCAATAGAGCCAAGACCAAGAAATTCTGGACTAGATGCTTCCCAGGGTCCATGTACTAGAAGCCCAAACAATGTCCATAAAGACAACATACCTTCAGTGCTACAACCAATTGGATTAGCATTTTATTGTCACTGCAAAGTGACCTTGTTCTAAATTTGAGGTTACTGACCAAATTGAGACATTCTGGAAAAAAGTGGTAGCATGGATAAAAGTTATACTGAGAAAAACCAACCATTAATGACAAACATTACTTTAAAAGTTAACTTTAAAAGACTTGAATCTAATGTCTACGGAAAAAACACTTAAGTCACATTTTTTGGCCATTTTTTCCAGCCACATGTAAAGCTATATATGAAAAATGCTTCACACTATTGTCCATTAGAACTTTCTGTGCTGATAGAAATGTTCTGTATCTACAATGTTTAATAGAGTAGCCCCCTAGCTACATGTGGATATTAAGTACTTAAAAGGTAGCTACTGTAAATGAGAAAATGGATTTTTAATTTTATTTAATTTTAATTTAAAGTCATACATAGTCTAGTGGCTTGTGTCTGACAACAAAGAACATTAAAAATAAATTTTACTTAAGGTTACTTTTAACAGATATTACACTTGGAAATATCTATTAGGATTAACTGCTAATCACATGAAACTATAAAAAGTTAATTATTCTGTGACAATTTAGTAATGCAGTATAGGCATTCGCAGATTAAGAAACATTTACCGGTAGTACTTAGAAGAGTCTTAGACCTAATATTGCTGGGAATAAAAAGTTCTCTAGAGAGCCAGAAAGTAGTAGTATTATTCAAGCCAGCCATTCTCTCCTCGTGATGTACCATAGCAGGAAGCTACTATGGGTACCTACAGCACACGGTGAGAGATGGCAAATACAATGTTGTTTCTGTCCTTTTTGTTTTAGACTGAGCATCTGTAACTGCACGGGTGTGAGGACACAGGGATCATTTCATCTTACACAGATTTTCTGTCAGCTCCCAACTGTATTTATCCTATGGTATAGCTGAAATTGTTAAATGTTCAGCTAAATTATGGGTTAAATTGGCTTTTATAGTCTGATCTTGGAATCTATTTACAACAATGCTTCAATGGAAAAATTGTATTATAATCAACTTACAAGCTTTGAAAAAAAGCCAGTCACAAAGAGGAAACCAAAGGAAAAAAAATTAATATAAAGGGAAAAACAAACTTTCTGCTACCTTATGACAGTCTGATAAATTCAATATTGTAAAGACGATACTCATCAAAAGATACTAGCACCGATATAGTCAAGATACAGAATAGTTCCATCACCACAGGAATCCCTGTGTGCCTGTTTAAGTCATCCCTTCCTGATACCTGACCCCTGGAAACAACTAATCTGTTCTCTACTTGTATAATTTTATTTTAAAATTGTCATAGAAACAGAAACACAATATGCAATCTCTTAGGATTGGCTTTTTTTTCACTCAGCAAAATTCCCTAAAGATTCATTCAATTTGTTGCATGCTTAATAGCTCATTTCTTCATATTGTTGCTGAGTAGTATTCCACGGTATGGAGGTACCACTATTTAGTCATTCACAGCAGTCTCCTCTTATCCACAGGGGCTACATTACAAGAACCCTAGTGGAAGCCTGAAACCATGCATAGTACCAAAGACTTTATATACTGGTACTACGTTTTTTCATACACATACATACCTTTTCACTTAAAGGAAGTACTTTACAGCTTTCCTTTGGCATATCTGAATTGCCAGCATCACTACTCTTGTATTTTGGGGCTATTATTAAGAAAACATGGGTTACTTGAACACGAGCACAATACCAATACCACAAAAGTCTATCTGGTAACTGAGACAGCTACTAAGTGACTATACAGGCACATAGTCTACATAGTGTGGACAAGTTGGCCAATGCAATGATTCATGTACCAGGAAGTATGAAGCAGGATAGCACAAAATTTCATCACACTACTCAAAACGGCATGCAATTTAAAATTTATAAATTGCTTATTTCTGGAATTTTCTATTTAATATTTTCAGAACACGCTTGACCTCAGGCAACTGAAACATTAGGAAAGTGAAACCGTGGATGGTGGGTGTGGGGACTACTGTATTAGCTGAAGGACATCTAGGCTGCTTGGGGTTACTATGAGTAAAGCTGCTCTGAATATCCATGTACAGGTTTTTGTGTACATAAGTTTTCAATTCTCTGGTATAAATGTTCAAGAGTGTTAAGTACTGGAATGAGTGGTAGTTGCATGTTTGATTTTATAAGAGCCCAACTGTTTACAGAATGGCTGTACCACTTCACATTTCTACCAGCAATGTATGATTATCTAGTTTCTCCACATCCTCACCAGCATCTGACGTTGTCAAGTGTTTTTTCATTTTAGCTTTCTGATAGGTGTTTGCATGTTATGGTTGAGTTCTGAGAGCTCTTTATGTATTATTGATACACAGGTCGTTTTGGATATGTGGTTTGCTCAGTTTCTCCTACTCTGTAGCTTATCTTTTTATCCTCTTACACAGTCCTTCACAAATTTCAACTTTGATGAGATCCAATTTATTAATATTTCCTTTAATGAACTGTACTTTTGGTGATCAGCCTAAGAACTCTTTGCCTAGCGCTAGATCCTAGAGTTTCTCCTGTTTTTTCTTCTAAAAGATTTATTATTTTATATTTTACATTTAAGTCCATTATCTATTTTGAGTTAATTCTGATATAAGGTATAAGGTTTGGGTCAAGGTTTTTTTTTTCTATTGATGTCCAATTGCTCTAGCCCCACCTGTTGAACAATCTACATACTTCCTTCATTTATTTTTATTATGCCTTTGTCAAAATCAGTTGGACATAATTGTGTGGGTGTATTTCTCAGTTCTTTACTCTGTTCCATTGATCAATATTTTTCCTCCAATACCACAGTGCTTTTTTTTTTTTTGACAGAGACAGAAGAAGGGGGAGGGCCCAGAGCAGTTTCCATAGTTGTACCTCATTAATTTTTGATATAGTTTCATTCCACCGGTGGGCATGGGGCTGTGCAGGCCAGGAACCAGGCCAGGGGCCTCCTATGCTCCAGCAAGAACTGAACTGGGGGCAAACCCAGTTCAGCATGTGGGTCTGCAGGGGCCAGGGCTGGGATTTGATCCTTGGACCCTCGGGCTGCAAATCAAGTGTTCAACCCACGGAGACATCCCAGTCTTGATTACTGTAGCTATAAGTCTTGAAATTATGTAGATTGATTCCTAAGACTTTATTCTTTTTCAAAATTGTTTTAGCTGTCTAGTTTCTTTGTCTTATCATGTAACTTTAGAACAACCCTTTCTATATTTACTAAAAATATTACTAAAATTTTTATAGGAATTGCATTAAACAGACAGATTGATCTGGGGAGAACTGACATCTTTACAATATCCAGTTTTCTACTAATTTGTGAACATGGTCTCTCTATTTATTTATTAGGTCTTCCTTGAATATTTTCATCAGCATTCTGTTATTTTCAAAATATAGATGCTGTATATATTTTGTTAGATTATACTTAAGTATGTATGGTACATATTTTGTTAGTTTTGTGCCTATTTCATTTTCTTTGGAGCAACTGTAAACGGTATTATAGATGGTATTTTAAGTTTCTATATGTTTGTTAATATATAGAAATGTTATTGATTTTTTTGTGTGCTCTTATATTTTGCAATATTGCTGATCTTGTTTTAGTAGATTCTTTGGGATTTTTATGAAGACAATTATGTCATCTATAAATAGCAACAGTTTTTTTTCTCTCTTTCGAACCTATATTTTATTTTACAATACAGGTTTTTAAACAAATGACCTTAAAGCTAATAGTTTGCTCATTCTTTCAAGTAGCCTCTTTTTACTTTTAAAGTTTCTGATACTATTACATTATATAAGACTACAAAAAACGCTAAAAGCTGCTGCCCCATAATTATTCTCTGAACAATAGGAAATAATTTTGATTAGGTAAAAATACCAGCATTTAAACCAAGACTGGTTATATTTAATCAACCCTTTTTACTTCCTGACAAGGACTGAGGTATAATTTTAGCAAATGAACAACTTAAAAACTAAGTCATAAATTGAAATTAAATATGTGGCTGACATAAACTCTGCTGTTTAAACTGACCAGCTCATCAGTTACAAAAACAAGCACTATGAAGATTAAGTTAAGCAGCCTTTATATTTCTTATAGCCTCCAGTTCCAGACTACATCTGTTTTCTTTGATACACAAAACTGGAGTTAAAATAGCTCCATTTATCACAGCATGATTGTAGGCAGACAAACCAGCCTGTCTGTTTCCAGATAGTGAAAGCAGCTGTTATTAATCACAATTACAGGCCAAACTCTCTAACAGAAATTGCATCCATATTTTCCCAACCCCCAGCCCTTCTACTCTTGAACTCAACAATGGTACTGAGAGTATCATGACACTGCCTGAAGGTCAGTAAATAAAGATGTTAGTATGAGGTCAACTTGGGTTTTAAGTTCAGAATGCAAATAAAGGAAAATCTTCTTTAAACGTGAAAAGTGATCTCTCAAAAGCTTGACTGCTGATTAAGTTTAGCAAGACAATTAAACCCACTCTATTTAAAACGTTTATGGAACGGTTTCTGTTTTATGAACCTGTACTGAATAGCACAAGATATTTGAAATTTATAAATTAGATGATTAACTTTAACTAGAAAAGCATTTATGAAAACAGACATTTTTCTATACCAAATTTTATAGTCAATAGTGTAGAGAAAAGTTCTTTCATACAGATTATAACAACTTCCCACAGAGTGAGACCAACTGAAGGTTATGGATGAAAATATGTTAAGAGAGTTATTGAATCACATCCCTTGAATATGGATCTTTTTAAAAGTAAACTGTAACCCTTTCTTTAATGGTTAGGGTAAAGGTTTAAGAATACAAATCATATACTAGACTTATCAAGGTGATCACTTTGTAAATAATATAAATGTCTAATCACTATGTTGTACATCTGAAACTAATACAATATTGTATGTCAACTGTAATTAAAATTTTTTTTTAATTAAAACAAGAATACAAACCATAGCTTTACTTGGTATAGTCCACTGCTTTTATTTTTTTTAAAGCTAGTGTTTTTTTAAGCACCTATTATATGCAAGACATCTTAGATGCTTTACATACATTCTCACATTTAAGTCTTACAATAATCTACAAGGTAGGTACTATTGTTCCCATTTTGCGGATGGGGCACTTCAGCTCAGAGAAGTTATTTCCCTAGGGTCACCAGTTAAGTACAGAGTGAGGAGCCAAATATAGATTTGATTCCTAAGCCAATGTTCTTTCCTCTCTGTCAATAAGGATCTCAAACTTTTGTTTTAAGACAAAGTTTGAATGAAATCTTACATGCATAGTGCACCTACGGAGGAACACTAAAATGGCTGGTGTTACACAGATATAGAGATAGCACATTACCCTACTTTTCCACTGAATAACTGACTCTGCTAATACATTTTCCCAGAAATATTATGGAATAAACAAACGTTTCATGATAAAACATGACCACTATAATCAAAACACAGCCTGATTATTAAACGTTTGAAACTAAATTAGTAATACTAATGGCATTCTAATATGAAAGATACAGAGCTGTCTGGGAATTTGTAAAATTACCCCAATTCTGTCAGCACGAATCCATTCAACATATTCATTGAGTATCTATTATGTAGACTAGCCAGTCATTGTTTTAGAGGCTGGGGAACATAGTGATGAACAAGATAAAGTCAGTATCCTTAATGCACTAATTCATACAAGGAACACAGATATTACACAAGAGAAGCTACCTCTAAGATGGTGACATTTTTATCAAAGATCTAAACGAAGAACCATGCAAATATCTGGAGGTGGTGGTGGGGGACCAAGAAAAAGAACATCAGAAAAAGAGGGAACAAACAGCAGGGGCCTTGAAGGGGAAAGGGGATTGATACATCTATGGAATAGCAAGGAAGCCAATATACTGCTAGAGGCTGAAAAGTAGTAAGAGACGAGGACAAAGAGATGGATACACCATGTGTATCCTTGAAGGTTCAGACAAGGACTTTGGATTTTATTCAGAATGTGAGGAAAACACACGGAATTTGAAAAAGATTACTCTGGCATCAAGAGAATTAACATTAGGGGAGTTTAGAGTGGAAGCAGGCAGACCACTTCGGAGGCTACTGCAGTAGTCCAATGGTCAGGTGGTGGGTGATGCCTTCTGGTATTTAGGAGTTATCAGCATATACCGTATTTTCCGGCGTATAAGACGACCGGGCGTATAAGTCGACACCCTAATTTTACTGTTAAAACATAGGTTTAGGCCTATATTCGCTGTATAAGACTACCCCCCACTTGTAGTCTTATACAGCGAATATAGGCCTAAACCTATGTTTTAACTGTAAAATTAGGGGGTCGTCTTATATGCCGGAAAATACGGTAGGTAGTGCTTTAAGTCCTGAGACTGACGAAATCACTGAGGGAGTGAGTGAACACAGGAACAAACAGGCTTAGGGCGGAGCCTTGGAGCACTCCAGTGTTTAGCAGTTTAGAAGAGCATAAGCTAGCAAAGGAAAAGCATCTTCATTTTCCCAGCACACAGGAAAATATTTTGCATTCAAGCTTACTTAGTCTCTTTTTCTAAGCAACAGAGATAACCAGGTAGTTTAGTTTGTTTCCATGCAGTCATATTTTTGACCACACACAGAAAATAAAAATATGAGAAATATGACAAATAAAAACATTTCTATATAAATGAGGCAGAACCTCGCAACAAATTAATATGCAATCAAACCTTGCTACATTCAAGTTAAACCTAATAATTTCTAAAAGTAAATTAGTTTACCAAACTCTAATCTTGGACAAATAAAGGCCTATAATAGCCTAGA
Source organism: Craseonycteris thonglongyai (assembly GCA_004027555.1). NCBI lineage: Eukaryota > Metazoa > Chordata > Mammalia > Chiroptera > Craseonycteridae > Craseonycteris > Craseonycteris thonglongyai. Next base: position 22,747 of record PVKE010010659.1, on the reverse strand, counting down.
ACCTGAAAATACACATAAATTACACAAGTTTTATTGTAACATGATCTGACCTACATTTGTTTTATTACCTGATACTACCGGTATGTTAGAAACTCATAATTAGGAAGTATAAAAACAACCAAAAAGTCAAAATGACTATGTGCAAGAACTGAGAAAACAAACACCTATGATGAGGAAATTAAAATGTTGACTCATTTGGTTTAACATCTAAAGCAGGGCAAATAATTAACGTACTATCAAAATTAAAGAAAGTCACTGCTCCAAACCAAAGACTCAACTCTTGACAGGGCAAAATCAACTGGGAAGTGTTTAAAAACATTAATTCCTGGATATAGTCAATAGTTTAGTGGTTACCTGAGGGTTAAGAGGAAGGGATGTGGGAGAAGTGGGAGGGGCAGCCAAATATATACTGATGGAAAGAGAACTGACTCTGGGTGATGAACACATATTGTAACACAGGGAAAAAAAAAAAATTAAAGAAAAGGAGGTTTTATATTTTAAAAGGAAAACAATAATGTTTACTATTTCTTTTCATATACTTTAAACACTGTGTCTCTTTTCAAAATGCTGTCAATTTCAATCTTTTTAGCTTTTTGCCTATTTTCTCTGTTTTATGTTGTAAAAGCAAGAGCAGGGCCACTGAAGCAGGAGGACCTGAGTTTGAAATTCACATTCTGGCACTCACATTTCCTGCTGATCCTTTGGGCAACTTACTGTACATTCGGTCAGAGCCTTAACATTATCTTCATTTGAAAGACAGAAATAATATCTACTCCATAGCATTTGGAGCAGGAGAAAAGGAGATAAGTTATACAGAGCACCATATTTACAGCTTTACAAGTGTTAATTCCCTTCTCTATTCAATACCCTTCTCTTCACCATTTCAACATGTGTGGCATTTACATGTTTATTAAAGTTACCTTTTGAGTGCTTTTCAAATATGGGAGACTGTTACATTGGTTAAAGTGGTAATGATATCATAATCTACCAGTTTTGATCACTGGCCTTTTGAAATGCTGTAATATTTTATTTTACTGAATTGTGAGTTTCTTCAGGGGAAGAATTACAATTCTTTGAAACCCTACAGTCTAGTGGACCAATATATTTAAATATGGAAAACATTATACAACAATATTAAAAAGTACTAAGCGTACTTTGTATAAAAAATATCACAGGGAGCTATTTATAGTGTTTGCTTTGGAATCAAGAACTGAATCATGATCTTATAGGTTAATTAAACATTATGTCATTCCAACCATCATTTTTTTATTAACTTCTATTTGTGTGTGTTGATCAATACAATGGATTCTCACCATAGCTTTCAAAAGTAACATCAAATCCAAGTTTTAAATAAATTTGTACTAGAGTTATTCCAAGTTTGTGTGTATTTTCTTTATTCTGTAATGGTGACTTTATAAATACACCAATGTTTATGTAGGTTCTGTTAGAGACTATTAAGAAGCTCTCAGTGTCTGGGGTATATCTGAATAAGTTACAACAGCAGTACTGCATAGATCCTCAGCATCTCACAAAGAGACCCTACTGGAGGGACTGGAATATCCTCGTAGATCCTAAAGTGTCACTGGAAAGAAAAACACTTGATTTAGCTCTCCTCTGCAATGCTGCAGGTCACTTGGTCTTTTCCAACGTCTATTGGAAGATATAGTGGCTTAGTTGTCACTCAGGTAATTGGGTTTTATGTAAGTTATTTCTTTAATTGTGAGAAGATTTTCTCACAATTGTGATACAGTGTCAGAAATCCAATAGACACTGGAAAAGACCAAGTGACCTGCAGCGTTGCAGAGAGCAAAATCAAGTGTTTTTCTTACTCTCTCTCAGAATTACACCTCTCTCATATTTACTGTCATAACCATGGAACCTACATTCTTCATCTTAAAGGAAAAAGTATACTGTTGGCTGCCGACATGTACCATAAGTCAAAATTGTTGGCCACAGAAATAATTTTTTTCTTCAAACAAGTAATTACAGCTAAATTATTTTTCCTCCTACTTCCATGCACTCAATTTAGAATGCAGAACATATCATTACTTCGTGATATATGTATTTTTACAAGTTCCTTACATATTAATATAGTATACCCTGAAATAGAATATACAAAAAATATTTTAAATAGTATATATGACTTTCTGAACATTTTAGAGGAAGGTGCTAAAAATCTAAGTATTTTTACAAAATACCTCATGTTTAAATTTCCAAAATTAGGTGTAGACTTTTAGATTAATCAGAAGCTTTTAATTGTACTTGAGAGATTTATAATATCCATTTTGCTACCTTTGTTTTTGTCATTCTAACATTTCTTACAATCTTCATCAAAAGAGAATAAAAAAGGAGTAAAAGGATCATTCAGTTTAATGCTTACCAATCAGCTAAGTTAGAAATTCATTTGTGGGGTTAAGAAATAAAGTGACAGCAAAAGATTTTGATACAAGGATGCTGGGAATTGTCTTTTTTTTACTTCATCCAGATCTGACTGCAATAATGTTATATGGACATAGATTCTCTATGACCCATTCTTTTTTCTACTAAAATTCCTTCATTTATCCTACACACATGTACAGAGGGCTGACAGGCACTGTTCTAGGTGCTCGTACATAGCAACAAAGCAGAACAAAAGTCTCTGCATTATGGATCCTCACTTTTCAGTAGGAGGAGATAGCTAATTTTAAGTACAAATACGTATATAGCATATTAGATAATGCTAAATGCTATGATGAAAAGTCAAACAGGGAAGGAGGGATATGGAGAATTGAGGGTAGGGGAAGGAGCTGAATTTTTTAATTCAGTGGTCATTTATCTTCATGCTCTTCCCTAAATTTTTTTTTCTTAATTTAAAAATCTACATATACCTATTTTTCTAAGTACCAAATATATTGATATTCAGAATAAATTTCTATGAATGGGAATAGGTGGATAACTTCAAAAAATTACAATTTTAATGCCAGAAAAACCAATGTTTTGCTTTAAAAAAATGACCTCTTTGACTTTATAAGCCTGCTAGTAACATAGGTAGATATACCCTAATTTTTTATTGGTGATGTGATTCTGATAAAACTTAAGACTTACCACAATGATCACAAAGTAATAACAAAACAGGATTGAAATCTTCAAAAACGATTATGTTCATATCCTATCTTGATTAATTTGTTGAATTTTGTGTGGGAAAACAAACAGCTCTTCAATATATGCTACAACTGATATCCAGGTACACTGCAATAGTGGTAGAAAAACATGTTGTTTTCTCCTTTTTCCCTTTAAAAACTTTTGTTATAATGGTCAAATTACTCCCTCCCAGGCAAGCTGGGCTATTCTTGGGTAACATGAAATTCCCTAAAAACTCAGAAGGCTGTCTAGGTTCATATCTAGGTAGGCCTGTCAAGTTAACCTTATGTTGGCCACAACCGTCTGTAGACTACCTTAATGCCAGACATTAAAACTTCCAAGAAAGCTCAAATGCCCTCATATTTTTCACATGACTCTCCCCAGCATTTTACCAAACCACATATTTTTCATTAGGAATATTGTAAATTCTACAAGAATACCTCCGTGGTGATGTGACAGACTTCCTCCGTTAGCGAGGATTTCTTCTCTAGCAGCTGCCTGTATTTGGAAACAATACAACAAATAGTTGCTACTTAGATTTCACTTTGAAGTGAGAGTAAGACCCAACTCCCAAAGAAGGCAACTAGAAGCCTAATATTCCTTTCTCAGGTTTATTGCATTTAAAAAGCAATGAAAATATACAGCCTAGCTTTATAGTTTTTTCCAGTGAATAGTCACAATCTCTACTAAAGTCACTTCAAGATTCTAGGAAAGAAAAGGCAGGCAAAATAATCAATTCAGCAGCCCTAAATTGTTAATAATAATTTAAAAAAAAGTTTTGTAAACACAGAGCAAGGTCCTACTCCGAACTACATAAGCATCTCACTATACCAACAAACAATAGTAACAAGCATTTATTGACTGATTATTGTATGTCCACAAAAGCACTAAGCAATTTACCTGTTTGTAACACATGTATTTTTACCAAATAGCCTTATGAAATAATTATAATTACTTTCATTTCACAGGCTTAGATGGTGAAATCATCCACCTAGTATCAGAGAGTGCACATCAGACGCAAGGTAACTTACAAAGCTATAAAGGGTTAACCATAAAAGCCTGTATGGAGAACATTTCTTAGTCCAACACCTTGGAACAAACTACCTGTCAGGCCTATGGATATCTAAGTGTGAAAAACAAACTCTTGTATTATCTTCCTAACATGCTAGGACCTGACTAGGCTTCTTATAGAACCCCCAGGTTAGAAAGATTAAATACTTAAACTGAAATAAAGAAGCAATGAAGTGCAAGGCGAAAAAAAGGGTAACAAAAACTGGAATTAGATTTAATTCCTGAGTATGGAATAGTTATGAGGTTAAATATTTATAGTGTCTGAACCTCCCAGAATTATACAGGTGTGTACAAACCATGAGGAGCTAGGCCAGAGTAGAAAAGGGTCCAGCTAGGACAGGCAGACCACTTCTCATTGTAATTTATAAGAACCCTCATATCACAAGGATTTAGAATTTTTGAAATGAGTCATAAATATGCTAGCCCAGCTCTAAGAGATTACATCTTCTAATAAATTATTTTAAATAAAGCAATAACTACTTAAAATCAATAGCACTTAGAGAATGGCAGTTTGGAATAGGAAAGAAGGAATCATTTCACTCTTATAACCGGGAAAGGGCATTGGGAAGTTGGAAGGCAATACAAAAACATTTGAAGGCTAAGGTGATGGAAATGTACTTGAACTTTTGAGGGTGATGGATATGTTCATTATCTTGGTTGGGGTGGTAATTTCATGGGTGATTATATACTCCAAAATTCATCAAACTGTACATTTTATTTATTCATTTATTTTTTGTTAAATTTAGTGGAGTGACATTGATTGGTATCAATTACATTGTTTCCAGGTGTACAATTCTACATTACATTGTCTATACATAGCATTATGTGCTCACCACCCAGAATCAGCTCACTTTCCATCACCATGTGTTTGATTCCCCCTCCCTACTCCCCCCAACCCATCTCTCCCCCTAACCTCCCCTCCACCCTCAGGTAACCACTAAACTATTGACTGTGTCCATGAATCTTTGTTTCTTTAAATATGTCAATTTTATTTCAAAAAGCTATTGGGGTGGGGGTGGGGGGCACAGGAGGGAGCCAATCATACCCTGTCTATGGTTTGGTTCTAAAAGTGTACCACTGAACATTATCTTGTGGTACTATCTTTAGCAGGCATGCAACAGAGTTAAAACACTAGGACACCTGAGGTTTTAACAAATCCCAGTCTCTTCCTGGTTCCTCCAGTCTATTCTGTTTCTTCAACTCTAGGTATGAGAAATAGTGACCATCAAACAGAAGGTTTTATAAAAATTAGAAGCTTAAGGCCATTTAAGACATGTAATAAAACTGCTAGCAAATGAAACTCAACGGCCTACATAGAGCTTTAGCAAACAAAAAACGTATAAACCTAGAATAAGGGTATTACAGCAACACAGACCAACAGCATTAGGGCTGTTGAACTCAGTGGCAATTACCACTTGGAGATAAGTGGGCTGCCAAAGAAATACCAAGGATTCCTATAGTCCTTGGCTATTTAAGTTCAGCAGGATTTCTGTATATAAGTAATAACCAAAAAATTACAAGCTATAGAATATCAATTCTAATTTACAAAGAGAATATGAATTCTAGACTCCTAATCCAGTATACAACCCAGTACAACAAATATGTTCCTCATTTCTATGGGCCATCAACCAACCATGTAACAAGTGACTAAATAGAGTCAAACTAAAATTCATAAATTGATAGTAAAGTTTATTTAAATTAATAAAAGAATGTAAGAGCTATATTCATATATGTAAAATTACCTCAGTTTGTTCAAACACAGTCAGTGGGTCACTTATTCCCCTGTAGTTAAAGGCAAAGTAGAAATAGATACATGCACCTGCATCGTAAGTCTGCGTCACCCTAAAAAGCAAACAGACAATATCCCCACAAGGCTTTAAGTTAAGTAAAAGTAGATTTAGTGTTTAGAAACTTAAAGGCAATATCATCTGAACGATTTGCTTAAGCCATAATCTCACTCACTACCTAGCCTCCTACTTCATGGAAGGAACATAGATTGGCTGGATGAAGGATGAAAAAAATAAACACACACACACACACACACACACACAAGAACTATCTGCAGTATTTTTACAATTTTCAGGTGTAAGTCCGATTATTCAAATATTTTAAAATTTAAAAACAATGTAAATGTTTCTCCATTTGGCATGAACAAACAAAAATCTCACCTCTTCAGAAGGAATTTCTTTTTTATGAAGTTACTGTAGTTAAATTTACAAAGTATACACATTTAAAGACAGCCCAAGAACAGAATAGAACTTGGTGATCTACTCTAAGTCTTCGAAACTTCCTCAAAGTTTACAAAAATAAGTATGAGAACTTAAAACTAGAAACCAAGAGAAGTGTTCAAATACCAAAATTGATCAAAATAGGTAAAATACAGCATCTTCACTAAGTTCACATTAATAATTAGTAGGAACTTTGAAAACAAATTGAATGATCTATCAAATGCACTGACACAACCTTAAAATAGTATCTCTGAAGGTTACACTCTAGACCCCATATGTGTGCATGCTGTATGGGTGTTTACAAAAGAGATCAAACACATTAGATAATTAAATCATATATATATCTGGGTTTTGAAAATGCAATTAGGTGAAGCATTTAAAAGAGAGCAAAGGTAGTCATAGCCAATCTCTGAATGCAATTCCCACGAAGAATTGAGTTTAACAGAAGGAACAAATACAGAGGAAACACTCTTTTTACTACATAATACAAATAGAATCTAATCTAAAATTTTAATGGCCATTTAGGCCAAATGTGAGGTGCCTCAGAACAGAAGAAATGAACTGTTTAACAATGCTACTGTCAATTTGCCAGCTGTGATTTTCTTCTAGTGTTAATTCACACTCATAAAACAGATCCCTTAAATGTTTACATTTTAAGTACCAGATTTACAAAGTTTAAGATAAACTAGAAAACTACTTTAACTATCATTAAGACTAGTCAAGTTTAAATAAATATAAAGAATACAGAATAAAATGAATTTATAGTAATTAGTAAAATATACATCACTCATACAGGACTCATTAATATCAATAAATAGAAAATGTAAATAAATATTAATAGAGCATTGCCACCTTCCAACAAGTCCAGGATCAATATTATACAGTTTAGTTTTCAGGAGATAGTAGGCTTCTAAAGACATAACAAGGCTTGACTGACTGGTATTTCAAAGAAAGACAAAGTAGAAATAATAAAAACACTTTTTGTTTTTTTGACAGAGAGAGATAAACAGAGAGACAAAGAGAAGGGGGACAGTTCAGAGCAGTCCCCACAGTTGTACATCATTAGTTTTTGATACAGTCTCATTCCATAGCTGGGCACAGAGCTGCGCAGGGTAGGAACCTGGCCAGGGGCCTCCTACATAGGAGGCACACCCCCTTTGGGGGCCTCCTACATGTGATGCATGCCTGGGGCGGGAGCTGAACCAGAGGCCTTCTACATGAGAAGCTTGCCCTAGTGAGAACTGAACTGGGGGCACACCCCAGTTCAGCACTGGGGTCCACATGGGCCAGGGTCCAATCCTCGAACCCTGGGACTGCAAGACCAACACTTAATCCGCTGAGCCATCCTGGCATCCCCAATAAAAACACCTTTTAAAAAACCCAATTTGGGTCCATTTCAGAAAGTGACTCAGTTCTAACAACTCTTGATAGGCTGACCAGATGTCATATTTTAAATGGGACAGAAAACAACAGTACTGTCCCATTTCAAATGGTACAAAATGACAGCATGAATTTATCCGTGAAACTAGGGTGAGGATACATACTATCTGAAATGATGGGACATTACCACTGTTTTCTATTCCGATTAAAACAAGACATCTAGTCAGCCTAAATAGATCAATTCTATCATTTAACTCATTTAAAAGTTAAACACGACCCCCTTCCAAAATCATCTTGACAAGTGATAGTAAGACTGGTGAAGTCATTCTACTATTCTTTAACTTCTAAGAAGTGTTTGTACTCTCTACTTTTTGGGGTACTTTACCTGTGTCAGACTCACTGGCTAATAATTCCTTCTCATATAACTTCTTCAGAAAATTTACAGTTGGAATGTCTATTCCAACATACAAAGTATATTTTAATAGACAGCAATGAAATAAACTCAATAAATGCACCCTACAGCTAAATTATTTTCTTTGAGAAATTTGATTTCAACAATTATTTTAAATTTTGAAATCTTTAAAAAAAAAAACTAGTGTAAAAAATACATCTCACACATTCAAGACAGAATGATCTTCTTAGCCACCATTAAGCAGCTCTTATCAAACTAAAATCAAACTCTAGTTAAATGTTAGTTTAATCAAGTATGTGTCATAAGAACTATATTTAAAACTCCTACTTATCAAAACCGTTCAAATAATTAGACTTAGCACATTTTAAACTTTGGATTTATAAGATAATCACAGAAGCTAAGCATTTAAGCTTTTATAAGAAAATCATTCCTAAAAAAATAAGTTACTTAATTAATGACATATGGCCAATTCAGTCTAAGTATACCAATTTTATCTACCTATTGTACATAATGAAGATTCTTAGCCCTTGTGAGTACCTCCTGAAGAACCAAGACAAGTGTTATGACAGGTGTACTAATGGACAGAATATTTTACTTCTCATCACTCTCAATAAGTAGTGGCTTATCACAATGATATTTTCATAATGAAAAAGTAGAAGTCTTGACCAGCACTAAATAGTGAGGTGGGACAGAAGGAGTAAGGGGAGAGATAAATTCTCTTAGGTTGCCACTTGACAAAACAAAAGAAAAAAAAAACTTATCAACTATACAAGAATAGATTCTATTATTTTAAATGTTTCAAATATCACTGGTAACAAATGACTTTTAGATTATTAGGCCTGATTTGTTTTCAGTATTATTATAAGATGCCCAAAAACTGATTATCAAGAGAAAAAGTAAGTGTAGGAGGTCCTTGAATAACATCATTTCATTCAACGTTGTTTCATTATAAGATTGATAAGATGCCCTAGGAACTTAACGCTTGTTTTATCAAGTAGCCTATGGTAAAACTGGTTTCATTATACCTCATTTTGCTTAAAGTCACAGAACATATTGATTATGTTAAGTGGGGATGTGTATCAATATGGGTTGATAACATAAATAAACAAATTTTTTTCTTAAACTTTAAGACAAAGTTTCATTTTAAAGATGCCTCCAAATTTAAAAAGAAGAAAAAAGAAGTACATTCTTACATCTTCATTGGAAATGTTCTCTCTAAGATCAGTCACTAAGCCACCAGTAGCTTTACCAAATTATAAGCCTTTTATTGTACATAAGGCCCCTTATTTCCCCTTCTTTCAAATATATCAAATGCCTAGCCAGTAATTTCTAAATCCACATTTTTAGCTTTTATATTTTGATTCTACCCTGAATACACTTCTTCTAAAATATGTTAATACACAGACCTGACTTGGTACTTCCTGAACCCTATCTATCTCTCCCATATAGAAGCAAAAAAGATTATTTCAAGGAGATCCTGATTGACATAAACAGTTAATGTGAGATAAAGACGCTGTCCTCATACCTCATGTTAGAATTTTACCTTTTTACTCAGCAGAAACAGTTTGTCATATTCTAAAAGATATCTGTTAAATAAGAGCAGTAAGTAGAACTAAAAAACAACATGGCAGTAGGGAAATACAAGATGAGAGGATGTAATAAAGAAGAAAAAGAAATCACAGAAGAGACAGCAGTTTAAAAAGTATAGAACTATTTCCAATGTTGCAAAGCAAATTATGTACAAATTATTATGGTATGTCAAAATATCAAGAGGGCTTAACACTGGATTTCTTCATGAAGGTTTGTCTTCAGGAAGAAAAACAAATATCCAAATTCTTATTAATGCTAGTATGAATTGTCAACTTCAAACTTAAATGTAATTACATGACAGCAACACGATGGCATTTATATAGCTCTTCCTATGCTTTCTCATTTCATTCTTACAATAATCCCATCAAGTATATTATCACTACTTTATTAATGATAAACTTAGAGATCAAAGACTAAATTACTAATAAGCAGTAGAAAAGTGCCTTCACTGTTCAGACACATGTAGGGTTACAAAACAAAGAAATTAAAAACTAAGCAGGAAGCTGGCAGGGTGATGCAGTTGGTAGGAAGGGTAGGTAGGGCCTAGTTCTTAGGTTGAAATAGGCTGAGGTCTGCCTTCCCAGGCTGAGATTAAGTGATTCCAAGCAAATCAGGAGAGCAAGCATCATGGACAGAAATAAACAGAAATGCTATTTTGCTGAAGCATCACTGTTGTTCCAGAGTTCAGCATCTGGTGCATTTAACAAAAAAGGCACTGCTTCCAAAATTACTTAACCTATATTCATGCTTATATTTTTATTCATTTCTATAATAAATACTTAAGTTTTATTCTTGAATACACACACACACACACACACAAAGCGAGGCAATTATATAACACAGAATGTTCAATAAATTTTAAAGTGCCAGATTACTCCTGTATCATTTCTGAAGATTCCCCTACTTATATGTCCTAATTCCCTTTTATTCTCATTTCCAATTAATTTTATAACTTTTTAGAGAAGCCAAATGCTCAATTCAATCTTGAACATTTTATCTTTTGGTGTTTACATAGGAAATATCAAAAGATAGAATACAAAGTGGCCCCTCTTCAAGAAAACCTCCATTTGGGCTGCTGCTATTTAGCAGAGAGGACAAGATGATCAGTTAACCGTGATCCAATGTGCATCAGAAGTTTCCAATATGGAAGATACTAGCCATATATAACATTCTAAATTTAAATTATTTAAAATTAAATAAAATTTAAAATCTTCTATAGTCACAGCGGCCACATTTCAACAGCTCAACACATGGGCATAGTGGCAACCACATTGCACAGGGCAGAATCAGAACATTTCCATTATTGCAGAAAGATCTGTTGGAAAGCAATGAGTTTATCTTCATTTGCAATTTCTCCTCCACTAATTCCCTTTATTCCATATCCATTCATTTAATCAACAACTGATAAAATGGTTTAAGTGCTTTTTCTCTTTTGAAGCAAGAGCTATGTTGACTGAGTATGCAACCAAGTTCTTTGACGACATACGTAATTTACAGTTTCAGTGAATGAAAAAGGAGGCTTTCTCGTATTCCAGGAGCTCAGACCTTTGGGACTTTACTGTCATATATAGATAGCCTTTTAGGAATACAGCTCAGGACTGTTGTACCATATTAGTGGCATAATCCTAACAAGGTGGTGAGTAAAGTTCAGGAAAGGTTATCAGGTGAAACAGATTGAAGCTTTTCCTCAGCTGGCCAATTACACTTTTCCATTAATTAAAAAATAGTTTTTTGCCTCCCCCCCTCAGAATATAGAAGTATAAGAACAATAAAAAACTCACCTGCATGTAGAAAGTGGAGCAAACTGAACACCCTTCTCTTTACATTCCCTTGTTATTCTTTCTTTTACATTTCTACAGAGATCTACAACCCTAGAAAACACAATTAAATATAATATTAAGTTTTCAAATAAATTACAAAAATTCTAATGAATGCTCATTTATCTGGCATACTTCACATTTGAATTTCTCTCCACTAAAACTTTCATGCTTATTCCTTCAAGAATGAACAAGTGCGTTTATCATTCAAATTAAACTTTCCATTCATTACTTCAAGGGAGCAAAATGCTTTCTTTTTTTACCAGAGGAAAGACAGAAGTCAGAACAGCATATTCAAGTCTCCTGAAAGCAGTTTCCTACACTTAGGAAAACTCAATTTCAAAATAAATTTAATTGCAAGATTTAAAAAGCTTTAAAGCTATAAAAACAGGTTAATGAAATTCAATTATGGGTTATGGAAATACCAATCTTGTATCCATGTCTAAGTTTTTCTCAATTTAAAAACAATCATGATGTTATAAAAAAATTGAATAGCCTATTCTCAAGCACTAAGCTAAAATCCAGTTCAACATAGACTTACTAGACATTTAACCCTGTATAAAGTTATGCTCAGCTATTTGATATTAAAAGTCAATGAAAACAGGTAGAGGAACTGATATTTAACAATATTAATCTATTTGTTAATAGATATTTTTAAAAATATTTATTTTGTTTTTGACAGAGACAGAGACAAAGACAAAGAGAGACCGAGAGAAGGGGGAAGGCCCAGAGCAGTCTCCATAGTTGTACTACATCAGTTTTTGTTCCACACAGGTGGGCAGGAACCAGTAGGGGCCTCCCACATGGGAGGCACGCCCCCTCAAATGGGGGCCAAACCGGGGGCCTCCCTCATGGGAAGTTTGCCCCAGCAAGAACTGAACTGGGGTGTGCATACAAGTACCGGTATGTACTTTTCCCAGCAAGGAGAGGTTTTTAAAGACTAAAGTGGTATTTGAGACAACAATGAACAGCCGCCAAACTATACCATTGTTCAAAAGTGTCAGATGTTGATGAGTTGATAATTCTATTTACAGGTTTATTTGCCTTAGAATTAAATTTAGCACCAAAACTGTGAATAACAGATTGAATTTGGTTATTATTTTAAAATGCATAGAATATGAGCATGAATGCACCAAAAATCATAACCCATAGTAGATGAAGACTAAATGTAAAAAAGTGAAGTTTTTGAGGGGAGGAAAAAAAGAGGTTAGGGTAGAACAAAATGTTAAGATATGGAATATCTATCTAAGAGGTGGATTTATAGGGATTTGTTATATCCTATATACTTCATTGTGGGTTAAAATAATTTGTTAACTTTATAAAGAAAAAGTAAAATGTAAAGCATACTTCTTTTATATAAAATGTACTAACAATTTCCTTAAAAATTTTTTACTAATTAACTCATGAGTCCGTTTTTAATAAAACCACTTCACATTTCCTAGTCAGTTTTTACTATTTATTCCTTAACCATTATATGTATGTGTATGTAATTTAAAAATAAAAATTATACATAATTTCTTAAATTAGATATCTTTCAGAAATTGCATAAACACAAGTTAAGATCTTCCTGAATAGCATGCACATAAATATTAAAAGCTAAATGATATATTACAAAAGAAGATTAACTGGTTTTATAATTTTGAGGTTCCTTTTAGAAAAATATTTAAGCACATTAATCACTTAATAACTTAAATCAAAGCTAAATAAAAACCACAGAGTGACATTTAGTGGTCAATAAAATTCTTTAAAATGTAAATTTCAATAATACCTTCCATACAAATATGGTTCAAACCAAAAGAAAAAAAAATGGCTTACAAATATGTCATTGTAATGGAGACATTAATTTAAATTAAAATGATTGCTTAGTTCCAATGTTGCTTTATAAAATGTTTAAAAGTTTACATATTCACACATAAAGATACAGTGATACCTTGGAATCCAAACACCCTCAAAATGCAAACAACTTGGAATCCAAATGAAAAAAGTCAAGCAAGTTTTGCCTTGGAATCCGAATGCTGCTTTGGAATTCAAACGCCAACACACTGTTCATGTGGGATGTATCGACTGTACGACCACAGCTTTATCTGAATGCCCACTCTTGTTGTGGAACCTGAATGTTTTGGAACTCGAACAGGGACGGAATAAATTCGAATTCTAAGCATCACCGTGCATTACTTGAGCAGATCATATAGCATATTTTAATATCAGGCATTTTATTTCATTTTACCTGTCCCAAGGAGCAGAAGTCTCAAAAGATTCTCCTAATATGTAGTATTCCAAACCCAAGTCCTGTTAAGACACATACACAAAAACCAAGAAATTACACCAGATGCAGAAGAATCAATAATAATGTTTGTATTTCATGTAATTGTTAGCATTACATGTTTTTACTTCAGTCTGCGTGGCCCTTTACTATCAACCTCCTAAGAGCACAAGAAAGTGGATATAACCACCAGGAAGATAGGAACTTTGTCTCTTTTGTTCTCCTTTGTACCTCTAGGTCTGGGCAGAGTGCCTGGCACATGGTAGAAACGCAGATATTTCTTCAATGAATGAAGTCTCTCTCTAGGAACTGTCTATGTACATGTAAGAGAATACTAGCAGAACAGATTTTTAGTGGCCTAAACAGCAAATTAACCAATACTAAAAAGTGACCAACAGAATTGAAGGAGCAGAGAAGTAGAAAAGTTGTGGGAGGGGAGACTAGAGAAAGGAGAAGTTGTCTCTCTTCAAAGCAAGTTTTCTTTAAAAACAAATTAGAAAATATAGTGTCTCTTTGTAGGAACTGTATAGACAGAACATTTGGACACACCTCTGCTAGAAAAATACCAGGGCTGTCCGGAAAGTAGCCAGCCATGTCCCCACTCTTGTTATATGGCTGGATTTTTTCCAGAAAGCCCTAGTATATTATATGGCATATAAGATATAATGTTTAATTGATAAGTAACTTATAACACTAATTTCTTAACCCAAAGTATAGTTCTATAATTTCAAAACTGAAAAGAGCAACTCACAAGCCACCACAGTAACATAAAGATATGGAAGAAAATTTTGTAAGGCAAAAAAGTCAATACATGTTAAGTTTTCACTTCTAATAAAACAAATCACTGAAATTACTGGTCTAAAATGTGTGTTTTCCTCTTATGTATTCATTTATTCAGTAAACATATATTTGGTGACAATAGTATTAAGCATCATGAAAATAAAAAGTAAGATAAAACAAATAATCTGCCCCCGCCCTCCCAAAGTCTCTAACTTGCTTTTGAATGTTTTAGCATTAACAAACTTCAAATTGTATTTATGCTATACTTCTTACAGTGACATTTCATTTTCCAGAATTCTGAATTTAGTATTATGGAAGAACAGTCAATATCCTCACAGCAAATGACTAACAAAATATTACATATACTCATAATGTATTATTATGGGAGAACTTGGGGGTAGTAACTGTCTATGGAGGTAAAAATTATTTATTTATAAGACCTAAAATCATCTATTAGCCTTTAATAATCCGTTAAACACAATTTCTAACATAGCACAAAGACTATAAATATACTTCTTATCATCAGCATGGGGGTGGGTAGGGAAGGGCAGGAAAACCTACATTCTTCAAATTCATTTCAATCTGAAATTTAGACCTTATCCAGGTTTAAATTATTTTTAAAATGAGAATACAATTCAAGCTTTCTTAGAGAAAACTAAATTCTATGTAAATTTCTATAAGTATTTCCTTCAGAATAATTTCCAAGTGAAAAATCAGTAAACTCAGTTTAGAGAAACCAAATTCTCAATAGGATAGCTGAGAAACAATCTTTTCAAACAAGACCCTTTAAATTACATAACAAGCAATATTTTTAAAAAGTAATTCCAGCAATAGCAGAAAGCAATTAAGAAACTTGAAGTTTGTTACAGCCAAAGTAGAAAAATAAAAGAAAATAAAAATGAACAAATCAATAAATTTTCAAAAGAACACATTCATATATCAGTAAGTAGAGAACACTCTTCAGGCTAACATGACTGATAAAGTTTCTCCCAAGTAAAAAAACCTAGGATTAGAAAAATTTTAGAACTCAAATATACACAAATTATTTCTTTAATTCTGTACATTTATCATCAATAACTAATTGGAATCAACTTAAATATAAATCTTTAAAGACAGTTAAAGAAAGATTTACACATCTTTAAACCTGGTTGTGGATCAGGTGAGAAATGCTGCTAAATAAGACAGCTTGATTCTAACCAATGTTGGGAACAGCATGCTCAACTTCAAGACAAAGAAAGGCTCCATTCTTCTAAAGAACAAAAAGACCTATAAAAAATCTTTAAATTTCTCAAAAGCATATACGGAAGGCTTAATTTATAACCTGTAAATCTGTTCATCACAATTTCTAACACACCACACAGGCAATAAATGTCCTTTTCCTTATCAACATGGAGTGGGGGGACAAGGGGAGCAGTAAAACCTACATGTTTCAAATTCACTGCAATCTAAAGTTTAGAGCTTACCTAGGATTACAT
This sequence comes from Craseonycteris thonglongyai, assembly GCA_004027555.1. Taxonomy (NCBI): domain Eukaryota; kingdom Metazoa; phylum Chordata; class Mammalia; order Chiroptera; family Craseonycteridae; genus Craseonycteris; species Craseonycteris thonglongyai. The sequence continues at coordinate 6,611 of PVKE010010659.1, read as the reverse complement.
TAAAACGCTTACTATGGGTGAATTTGGGGTAGATATGTAGCGAATCCTGTATTCCTGTAAAATGATGTGCTAAATTACCACAGGTTAAATTTAAGAAAATATAAAAAATAATTTTATTGACTCAAAGTAATAAAAAGTATTGTTTGCAACATAAATTGACAAGATTATATAACTTACTCGAATGTATGCAATGACATAGGTCAGCAAATAACCTCTCTGTCCATTATCTTCTCCAGCTGCCAATCCACTGTAATTAAAGAACTGTTAATAAATTTCAACTGAATTACCAAAATTATGTAACACTAACCAATTTGATGACACCTCAAGATAATGGCTTAATAGATTAACAATATTACATTGCATCTCATTTTTATTTTATTCTCATTTGTCATAAATATATCAAAGAGCTCTCAAGAGAATAAGCTTAGATAAAAATCTGAAAGCACTTTTAATATTTCAGTTTGGTTATTAATTTCAAACTTTAACTCACCAAACTAATAAAACTCATGAACTCAACTACTGTTACCCATATCGTCAAACGAACAGAAAATTAGACATGAAAAACGAATTTAAATGATCTTCACAAGCATAATAAACTTAAAATACTCTTAATTTATTCATATTATATTCTTATTTATATATCCATGTATTATTACAATTATATATACAGATGTGCAATGACTGACTAGAATTTTCCAAATACCAAAAAGTTTCCTGAATACTTGAGCACACAGTATTTGGTTTTGACAGAGAGAGAGACAGAGATAGAGACATAGAGAAGGGGGAGGGCCCAGAACAGTCTCCATTGCTGCACATCATTGGTTTTTCCACATAGTTTCATTCCATAGGGGAGTGGGGGGCTGCACAGGGCAGGAACTGGGCCAGGGTCTCACCTCGGTGAGAACTGAACTGGGGGCTCTCCCCAGTTCAGCATATGGGTCCGCATGGGCCGGGGCCGGGATTCGATCCTCGGTCTCCGGGGCTGCAAAGTAAGCACTTAACCCACTGAGCCATCCTGGCTTCCCCACATAGTATTTGGGGTATTAGACATGATGTTTATTTTATAAAATTTAAGATTTAAATGAGAGACAAAACATACTTACACAGAAATATTAAATTTTATGAAGTAACATATAGACAAAAATAAGACCAATAGGTAAGGTTTTTTTACTATAAACACATGAACTGTTCATGTCAATTTGAAAGTAGTTTTATCCATAGAAATTGTATTTGGTGATCTAGTTAGAATTAATCCCAGATGCCATATAATTCAGTACAAGTGCTCTGCTTTTTGAGTCGCCCTTATTTTAGAAGGCTGAATGATTACTGATTTCTAACTTCAGTAAAGAGTTTTTAATTTTGCTTCTTTCCATCATCAGGTAGAAATTAAATTTTAACTATTCTTAGTCAATTAAATAAAACGTACCCTAAACTTTCAAAAGTACTCACCTAAAAATTCTTCAATAAAACCAGATAAAAAGTATCTTTTCTTGTGACTTTCTGAGATCATGACTAATGATTAACTCTGATGCCTATTCTCATAACCTAACTGTACCTTTCCTGTTCTCAGGATTCTGAGCCCTTAACCACGTTGTTGCCCAAGACTCAGGTCTTGAGCTTCTGTGATTTGAGCCTCTTCTAGAAGAACTATTTCTCTTATGCTTTCAGTTAATACCTTATAGTTAAGCACACACACCCGCCCCTCCACTGCAAGTTCTGCATACTTTTGGTGGTAAGTAAATAATACAGTGTAGATGTACCTTTGTTACATATAATTACTTCAAGGTAATTTTAGGAAGTAAATACGGGCTAAATCAGATTTTCTGACTTAGTATTATAGCTGAGTCAACATGAATTAGTGTCATCTAGGAGTGGCAAATACTTGACAGGAGTAATGAAATGAAGGAGGTTGTCTGTATTACTAGAATGATAATGAGTGAAGAATACAGAATTTAGGCCAAATGGCTAAGAATGAAAAGAAATAGATAACAATTCTGGTTTGGGTGTGTACAGATGTGAGGTTGAGGCTGAGGTAGTGAGTCAGAGTCAGACACTGAATCCAAGAGAGAAGAAACACTATTATAACCTAGGAAACAGAGACAGTTCATCCTGAAAACAGTGGTCGAAGGAAAGAAAAAGAGAGTGAAGACTAGAAATGGGTGCAGAAGATCTGAACTGGGAATCTTTGAGAAGGTGCATTCTAAGCATGTATTTGGTCAGAAGTAATAAGTATGAACATTTAGTGGGCCCATCTCTCTTATATCAGGATGAGAAAAAGTCCTACTTTGTAGATCCAGGTCAAGCCATTTTTCTTTAGACCCCCTTCTAATATCTGGTGGGGGTGGGAGTAAGCGATCTGTTCCACTTTGGAATCTAGTGTGACAAATCACAAAGAAATATGCATTTTCTTATCTAAAGCAAAAAAATAGGATGTCCATTCTAAATTCATAAGCCCCAAAGGAAAAAAAATGTTACTGTGGTCTTGCTTTTCCGAATCACAGGTTTCCCGGCAAATATTACTTTTTCGAACTTCACTCTTTTTAGCTTTCAGAACTATGTTCTACCCAGTTACCTGACGATATAATATGCAAAAAATTGTAGGGCTTAGAAATTAAACACTTCTAACTTGTCACTTTTGCAGCCACTCCAAAAACAAAAACAAAACCAAAAAAACCCCCAAAACTATACTTAGTTTTAAACTGCTCTTTATGTTAAAAAAGAAACATTCATCCTCTATATCCTGCTCCCCATCACAAATTTCAAACATCAATTAACAAGGTTCTTAAACAAATTTCAAGCTGTTTCAAGACTGGGAAGACTAATGAAAGAGGAATGAGAGACAATCTTTTCACATAAAAGAGCCATCTGGTGAACCTAATCATTCTCATGTTGAATTACATTAAACAACTTAAGCACACACTTAAAAAATAATGATAACATATTACCTCAAGTTCTATGGTAAATGTCAATACATTTGTCATGATTGCTGACAGGTAATGTTTATTCTGGTTGGCTCTTAGAAGTATATTAGCAAAAACAGATAAACAACCAAAGTATGATTATTCAACATTTGGTTGTTATGTTCTGTTAGATTATATGTGTACAAAGGTATTTATTTCAGTATCAGGGTAGGAGTGAATGACAAAGAGGAAAAATGGCTAAGATAACTAAAATGTTCTAAACTGTTGGGAATACCACATTAAAAACAATCAATTTAAAGTTAATGAGGTGAAGGAGATAGAGAATAAAACAAAATAACAGAAAATAAAGAATTAATAATGTCCTAATTCAAAATAAAATACATGAGCTAAACTAATTTAATGAAAACTTCAGAAGAAATTTAGTGATGTTTTCTTCCATGTAGTTGTGCAGAAGGGGAAATGATTGAGGAGCAAGGGTTGGCAGAGTGACATCTTAAATATGAAAACTATCCTTGAATCTTTCAGTGATTAAAAGAAAGAATTAGTGCCTAAAGAAAATTGGGGAGGAGCAGGTGGGAAATAGGTCTTCTGCTAAAAAAACACACAAAGGTATTTCCAAGTATCAAAAAATTTTAAAAGCACTAAGTCAGTCTAATGACAGCTTGGGTTGTTCAACACAGATGATTTCTGCATCTAAATGGAGCCATAATAAAAGTACACTAAGAAATTCACTGTAACTAAAAAGTGACATATAGTTATAGCAAAAAATGAGACCAGAGTCTGGGTTTAAGTTTTTAATGCTCTATCCTTGCCTTAAGTATATACCTCATATACCATAACCTATTTTTTAATGGATATATCTGATACAAATTTTGTTTAGTATAAGCAAATTACTGGAATTAAACCAATAGTTCTGCGCCTCAGTCTCAGTATCTAAAAAGACCTGGATTCATTTTAAGAATGATTCATGCTTACTTTTAAGTTGTAAATGGCTGGTGTTAGATGAGAAAAACAAAAATGGCATTACAGGAAAAGACAGGTCACGAGAGCTGGTTGCTCAAATTAAATAAAACTGGCAAAATGGTTCTGATAAATATCTAACAATTAAAATACACCAGGTATAAAAGTAAATATTCACAAAGAACACAGTTTAAGCATAATATGATATATTTTAAACTCTGAAATAAAAAAAGAAGGTAAGTACCCAGAAAACTGTTAGTTTATGTACTTAAGAGAGAAAGGGGAAAAAAATGTAGTCTTGATAAATGGCATTTCACAAGAGTTCCCATTGATCAATCTTATAATCCATCAAACAGACAGACAGAAACCACCCAATCATTATTCAGTTGGTTATAGATGTGAAATGTTTTCTGTTTCTTTATACCAGCACAAAACAATAACTGACAGGGGGTGGAGTATAGATAATTTATCAAATATTTTGATTAAATAACAATTTCCTTTTACAAACATACTCATAGCATGTTTTATATATATACTATTACCACTAAATAGTAACATGGCTATAATTTTTTTCTATTTCACTCTAGCTGCTGTAGCATAACAAATAGCAAACATTACAAAATTATAATAGCATTAATGGTTAATATTTAATATATCATATATATGATTAGACAAGTAACAGCAACATACCAATTTAACTTCCTACAAATTCTGAGAGTAAACCTAAACAAAATTTTAAGCTATCATATATTAGCATAAATTTAATACTGGAAAGGGTACATTAACAACTGCTTGGAGATATCACAACTTTTAGCTTAACTTTCTCTAAGTATTATGAACTTAAAGCCATACCCAAATTTTGCAGCGATGTCATACACTTGTTTTTCATGTTGAAGAACCTTCTCACGGTCCCCCTCAAACAATAATGTAGCAACACTTAGCTGATTTGGATCAAATCCTTTAAACTACAAAACAAAAACAAAAAAATGTATATATCATAGATAAGTCTTAGCTGACAAAATAGTAATTCAAAATACATTCTGCTCTTTTTTTGCCTTCTGATCAGGACTCAAATACATCAACTCTTTAAAAACTGACCTTTGGAACTTTAGATGTCAATCAAAAAGAATGCTTAATGCACCTATTTAGGTTATTACAATATAATAAAACTGAGAAAAAACACTTCATGTCAAAGTATGCCACTGAGTCAATTGTATTGACGTATTTACATGTAAACACAACAAATAACTTTTAAAATTATAACCATAATAAATAATCAAAATTACCAAAATGATAGAACATAATAAAGTAGCAGCATATAGGGGTAAAAACAAAAACCAAAAGCATCCTTACACACTACAATAACTGATTAAAAAATATATTCTAAAGAGGTCTTATGCATAAAGTTAAAATACAAATATCTAAGAGTCCGGCAGAAGTAATACCCTTTCTTATGATTAGGTAAACTTAAAAAAAGGTGTTACTTCTGCTAGACCCTGTATTATGAAAACATGTTTTAAAAAGATGAGAAAGACATATGTTCCTAAATGCATAAAATAATATAAACCTGTCAAATTAATAAACTAGTTTTTTCCAATTCTAATTAAAAATCTTGATGGACTTCCTAAAATGGTGAAGAATTTCTAAAATTTTTCCAGGATAATAAACAGGTACTGGTGACAACCAAAAAATTCCAAAAACATAAGAGGAAGAACTAGACCTACAGTACTTAAATCCAATTACTTTTTGAAGAACAAAAGCTCATTTAAAAAATCTGATACATTAAAATGGAATCTATTTCTTGGATAAATATGTAAGATGTATTAAACATGGCAAACCAATGTAAGAGAAGCAAGGATTAGTTAGTAGCACTGTGACAAATGGTTAGCAATTGGAGGAGGAAGAGGAAAAGATTAATTTTTATCTTTATCTCACATCAGCAAATTAAAAAAAATGTAAATAGTAATAAAGATAAAAACATTTAAAATTCCCATTTAACAAAAAAGAAAATGGTTCCAATCACAGTTCTGGAGAAAGGAAGGCTTTTCTAAGTGTAGAAGTAATTAAATAATCATAAGAAAAAATATTAACAATTTTAAACTTTTGTATAAAAAAACCAAACTCTTATTTTAAAGAGAGGTACCAAACTGGAAAAATTACTTACAATACTTATGACAAAGGCATCTATTAATTCTATTACTCAACGGGCACACTAAAGCACCAAGAAAAACAAACATGAAGCTGCCAACCCTGGACAAGTAAAAATATTCAACTAATCCACACAAAAATTATATCTAGAAAATACAAGAAAGTGGTCTCATTGGAGTTTCAAGAAACATCAACTAAAATAAAGTACTATTTCCTCCTGGATTCAGTTAATTTAAAATACAAGCAACAGGAAGGATGCAACAACAAAAAAAATGGCACATGTGTATTGCTAACAGTAGTGTAAGCTGGTATAAACCTTTAGAAAAGAAATGTAGCAATCAATAGTTTAAAAAAAAATACTCTTATTTCACTTTCAGATATCTACTACAGAGAAAAACAGTCAAACTACAAAAAGTAAGATATGCATGAAACTGTTCAACGAAGTGTTATATATATTTTTTTTTATCTTTTTTTTTTTTTTATATTTATAGAGAGTAATTATTTTATCTTTAGTGCATATTTATTTCTATTTTACTCTTGACAGATAGAGAGAGAGACAGAGACAGAGACAGCTAGAGAACC
>PVKE010010658.1:0-41971 GCA_004027555.1 Craseonycteris thonglongyai | reverse complement strand
AGAGAGAGAGAGAGAGAGAGAGAGAGAGAGAGAGAGAGAGATACAGAGACAGAGAGAGAACTGAACTGGAGAACCCGCCAGTTCAGCACATGGGTCTGCACGGGCCAGGGCTGGGGCCGGGATTTGATCCCCGGTCCCCGGCGCTGCAAAGCGAGCGCTCAACCCACTGAGCCATCCCGGCTTCCCAAAACAAATCTCTTTTTTTGGATTAAGCCAGTTTGGGGTTGGGTTTTCTGCCATTTTCAACTGGAATGATCATAACACACCTTAAATATTTAGTTCATGTCAAACAGATGAAATTCAGAAAAGGTATTGGCATAGTCAAGGTCATAAAGATACAGTATTCTGAAGATAAAATATAAATGATTCAATTTATATTTGACTTCCTTTTAAGTCAGTCTATTCTACTCATAAACAAAGGTATTCAAAACTAAATGTTCCACGAATATCCCATTCATGATACACCAGATACTACAGAAAGATAAAGTATGTTAACAGGACAAATAAATCAAAACTCTAAAACTGCAAAAAGTACCACAGAAAAAAATGAGAGTTCTAATTTTCAAAAGAGCTTGAATGCCAATACTGAGAAGCCTAACCCACATCTTTACAGGAACTTCATTCCAAATAAGCAATGAAACTGGTATTGCCAAGTACAAACACCAAATAAGTAAATAACCTCAGAGAAAAGAATGTTTATCAACTAAAGTTATGAAAGTCCTGAAGACTGCTGCAGACACAGAATACTATTACAAGCAGACTAATCTGTGCCCCCCAGAACAACTAATCTCATTCTATGCATTTCTGCATAACTTTATCTCTGCCCTTATTTCCCTACATTTATTTTTTCCTTTCATCTTCATTTTCTCACTTATTTGTTTTTATCTCCCTACATTGTATGTCACTATAATCACTCAAATCATTTTTTTGAAATAGAGTAAGGTTTAAGCATAATATATACTAACAATTACAAAGTTCATTACATTTCTGAACTAAGAAAAAGGAAAAATTAAAAATTAAAAAAATAACATAGGAATAATACTCTAATACTAAGTGTCAATGTAGTAAAATGTGTCATCATCATCCTTGGCAAAAATGACAGCTACCCGTGGGCATTCCTGCAGCTAGGTTACTGTTTCACTACCATTAATAAATTGTGTAGTTTTTAACTTAGAATAATGCACTTGCCTAGATATTCTATGTTTCTTCAAGGATCACTTACTTGGAAAGGATAGAAAATCATCACAAAAATACAAAAGCACCAGAAAGGGCATAGAATTTGTTTTTGGGTTTTTGTTTTTGTTTTTCTGAGATGTAAACACACTGAATCTGAATCCAACAAACATCTGGATTTAGTACCAATCTACAAGAAATACAAAGTGAAACAGAATATGTAGACCCAAGGAGAACATAACCAGCAAACTGCAGAATATGGGACATTATACATAACAAATGATCAATCCAATTTCTTCAATAAACACATGGCAAGGAAAAGGATGGGAGAGGCTATTTTTATAAATTAAAAGAGATTTAAGAGACTATTAACTATGTGCCATGTCTGAAATAAGTCTGGTTGTCAAACTGAAAAAAAAAAAACATTAAAAAAATTATGAGAAAAACAGTAGAGAAATTCCAATAGAGGACCAAAACAAACAAACAAACAAACAAAACAAACAAACAAACAAACAAAAGCCCAGAAGGAAGAAATGAGATGAGTCTGAAAAACTGAAACATCCAAGAACAGCCTGAGGACGACTCATGACAACTAAGGTGCTTACTTTACTATCCTTGGAGGAAATCCTGGAATAAAAAAAAAAGGACATTAGGTAAAAACCAAGAACGTCAAAATAAACTATGTATGGACTTAGTTATGGTAATAATGCATCAATACTGGTTCACTAATCCTGACTAACGTACCACACTAATGTACGATATTAATAATGGGGGAGAGGGACTATGAGCAGGGGCACAAGGAATATATGAGAATTCTGTACTATCTGTCCAATTCTTCTATAAATCTAAAACTATTCTAAAAAATAAAATCTATTAATTTAAAAATTATTTAAGAGACATCTAGGCAAATATAAACATTGACTACTTGATATTACTGTTACTCTTTAGGGGCAATAATGGAATTATGTGCATATTGGCCTCTGTATAACAATCTTGCTTTAAGTCTTTTATGAATACTTACTGTTCTATTCATGGATGGATCTGAATAAAGTTAAGGGTAAAGCAATGTTTCCCAAGGTTTGGTATTCAAGATGATTTTTGGTGGTACATAAAGGTATTTTAATATTTAAGAGCTATATGTTTAATTTAAATACATATTATAAAAACATATAACACATCAAATGATTTCATAAATTTTAATTGCTTAGTGTAGTTTCCCTTATGAAAATCTTTATTGAAAATTTTTTTTAAAAATCCAGGCAGAGGTAGGTTAAAATCCCAGGTGAAACACTATGTGAACTTAAGCAGGTCAACTACTTGAAGGGATAGAGGTACAACACCTGCTACATCCAAAGCAGGCACCCCATAATTATTAGGTACTATATTACTGAAAAAAGCCAAACTATAAGTCCAACAAAGATATCACATGCCAACAGAAAAGACTGGAATTGTGGAAAATAAGCCTGGAATGAGGGAGGGAAGGAAGCATGAAGGCTTACAGTCAAGTTTCCCCCTTTTCTTCTCCATCTCCCCAAATACAGAGAATCTGCAGCTGTCCTAAACCGTGGACCCTGCAGCTCCTAAGTCTCTGGTTCTCTGGAGAGTCTCAAGCTGCGGCCAAACATTCCTCAAGCTAAGGTCATGGCTAGAAGTGTAGAGCCTGGAAATAACCAGAAGTTTCTTTTCTTATCCCAGGCAGGAGGAATAAGAAAGAGCACAAGGCTTTGTAGAAAGAAATAGATAAAATCACTATGAACCTTGAGAAAAAAAAGTAATTCTCTCTCCAGTCTCCATTTCTTCACGTTAAATCGTGGAAAATAAGCCTACCTTTCAAGGTTACAGAGGTTAAAATGATAGTAGATATAAATCTGGCATTTAACAAGTGCTATAGTTCCCGCCCTCCTTACTTTGGAAGGGTGCCAGAAACTCTTGAAAGGAGTTGGGATGAAATGCACAAAAACAGAAACGAATAGCTCCTGGATTGCATAGGTTTTGAACCAAAATAAAGAAGGAGGGTAATTCTGGAGTCAGAAAGTTGGAAATGTTGGAAAACATTATTAAAATAATTATCAATGGGGAAGTCGGGATGGCTCAGTGGGTTAAGCGCTCACTTTGTAGCACCGGGGACCGGGGACCGGGGATCGAGTCCCAGCCCTGGCGGAACCGTATGCTGAGCTGGGAGCTCCCCCAGTTCAGTTCTCTCTCTGTCTCTGTATCTCTCTCTCTCTGTCAAAATAAATAAATAAATAACTATATTAAAAATAATAATAATAATTATCAAGTGAATTTCGAAGAGAAGGAAATTATATCCATCACTTACTAAATTTACTTAACCTTAAGGAAGCACTGTTCACAGTATTATTAATCACTGACACATACACACAGACAATGAAGAAAGAAAAGAAGAAAGGGATGGAGGGAGGGAGAAGGAAGCAGAGAGGAAGAGGAGGAAAAGAGAAGAAAACAAATAAAAGATCAGCATTTGATAACTTCTTCAAAATGACAGTTGAAGTATTAGTAAGAAAAGACTATGTGGACAGATTAGAAATCAAGGACAGGCTTTAAAAATCTGGTTTACAGGCAGAGAGAGAGAAGAGATACTCTTGATTTTCTCAAAGGAGTTTCTGATGCCAAAGTTCAATATTCAGGATCAAGGCATTTAAAATCAAGAGATGATTTTGAGAAACAGAAATCACCAAGAGTTTAAGAAGTGAATGTATTCATTTTACACATACAGACTTCTGATACAAGATGGTAATTCTTATTTGTCCTCCCAAATATATTCCCTCATTCAACGGGGCAATTGTACGGCATGCAATGAATATGCTATGAACTGAGTAAGAAGACATGGCAGACATGATCTTTGTCCCCATGGAGATTACTTTCAGTGAGGGATTATGCAATACATTTATCAATCACAATTGTTAACAACTGTGAAGAAAAAGATCAGGGCGCTATAAGAATATGACAAGGGAATCTAACCTGTAGGGACACCCAGGGGCCCTTGACACTGAAGGAATTCATGCTGGAATTCATGCTTGAGCTCAGCTCTAAAGGACAAGCAGAAGTTAACTAGGCAAGAAAGGAGAAAAGGGTGAAGCCCTCCCTGATAACAAATAACATGATACTGCTTGTTAGGTCAACACAGAATCTGGTGCACTGGAGGAATGGATGGAGGCAGGGGAGGCGGGGTGGAATCACCGTGAAAGGAGCCAAGAAAGCTAAGGTGAAAAAGGGCAAAAATCGACTGAACCCCAGAGGTGTCACGGTTGGGGTTTCTGACTGGTGCCACTGAAATCACCAAAAGGACTATCAGAGTGAAAGGCCATGTACACTGACACTGGGGTTCTGACAAGGGTGCCCTCCTGGGCTGGAAATGGGGCTCACTGCATGTATACCAAGGAAAGCCTACCAGAAAAGTGGAAGGAACTCCCAAGAGAACCTCACCTCCTAGCTCAAAGCAACCAGGCCAGTAGCAGTGAGTGTCCTTGAAGCAGTCAGGGAGGCCAAGTGTGATGGCCCAACGTGCTTCATCAAGAGCATGTGGAGCCAGGGCAGGGAGGGGCCGGGTTTAAGGTCACCATGGACCATGGACAGCATACCCAGGAAAACAGATCCTTCTACAGCCACCCTCCAACAAAAATGGCCACTCCCATTACAGAAGGGCAGCCATGTCCCAGCCACAACTCTCAGAAGTTTCTTCATGCTGGGACTTCCTTCCACCACTCTCCCCAAATGGACCTGGATCAAAAATCAGCATAGAAGACCACAGCTAACCTAAACATTTCCCCTCTTTCACAAAAGAAATACAAATAACCACAAACTGAGAAACATATTAAACAATTTTTTAATTTCTTTAACCAAATTGGCATTTAAAAAAAATTATTAATACCCTAAAATGGCATAAACATGAAGAAAACAGCACTTTCATAGAGAGTGTACGGTCTGCCATGTCATGTTCATATAAGTAATAGAAAGTGGGTAAAATCTCTATCTAGAACACACATGTTCTTAAAAATGTGTACACCCTTTAGACCAACAATTCCACCTTAGAACTTACCCCAAGGTAATACTCATGAATGCATTCAAAGATTAAACTATAATAAAGACCAATCCAGCTTAAGTTGCTATAAATTAAAGATAACTTAAGTATCTAATAAAGAAGTAGTTTCACTAGTTAGCCATTTGCACATTCATATATATTAGGCACCCCTTCAAAATATTATAAAGAAATATATAATGGTTCAGAAAGATGCCACAAATACTATTGTTTTTAAAAGCAGTTTGCAAAACATTTAAGTGTGAAAAACAAATATATATGAAACATACACGAAAGAAAAAATATGTATATGAAGGGAAGTATACCAAATATTAATAGAAGTCATCAGGGGAACTTTATATTCTTTTTGTTTCTTATTTTACATTATTCTTTTATTAAAATTTTCTACTATAAACATGGATTACTTCTTTAGAAAGAAAATACAAATTTCAACTATTTTTCAATAGTTTTTTTTTTAAATGTATGTGTTACAGTACTGGGTTGATTGGTTAACCATATGGGGGAAAATTAGTCTTGATCCCTAGCTCAACCATAAAAAACAATTATTTTGAGATAGTAAAAGTCATAAAGCTAAAAGTAAACAATATCTTCAAGACTGAAGGCTAGGGAAAATTTCTTTAATAGGACACAAAACACAGGAACTATGAAAGTATTAATTAGACTTTATTAGTATTATTAACATCTATCAAAAGACAGTACCAAGACATTGAAAAAGCAAGCAACAAAACAGAGCAAGTCTGCAAAGTGTATGTGACAAAGAACATGTCCAGATGATCATAAAGAACTCCCACAAATCAATTAAGGAAAAGACAACTCAACATTTTAAACGGTCAAAAGATCTGAACAGGCACTTCTCTAAATACGGTATCTAAATGGTCAACAGGCACATGAAAACACACTGGTCATCAGGGAAATCAGAATGACTAGAAGTAACCAATGCCAAGTGCTGCTGAGAATGATGAACAACTGGAATGCTCATATGCTATAGAAGAAACTATAGGAATGTACAGTCACTTTTGAGAAAAGATGTGGTAGTTAAAAAAAAAAAAGCAACTAACATACATCTACATTTTATCCCAGCAATTCCACTTCTAGGTATAGCCAAGGAAAAAGAAACTGCCAAACAAAAAAATTCTTTTAAGATTTATTTTTATTGTTGAATGAAGGTGAGAGGAGAGAGAGAGAAAGAGAGAGAGAGATGCGGGGGGAGGGCCCAGAGTAGTCTCCACAGTTGTACATCATTGGTTGTGACATAGTTTCATTCCACACAGGTGTGGCTGTGGTGCCACATGGAGTGGAAAATGAACCAGGGGCCTCCGCATGGGAGGCGAGAACCTTTGCTGCAGAGTCATCCTGGCAGTTACCAGATGCACCACAGTTCAGAACATGGGTTTGCACAGGCCGGGGCTGGGAACCGAACCCCAGACCTCACAATTTCAGGGCAAGCACTCAACCACTAAACTATCCCAGCATCCTTGCCAAAGAAAAATCTGAACACAAATATTCAAGCAAGCTTTATTCATAAGTCAAATACTATAAAGAACCCAAATATTCATCAGCAGAAGAATGAACAAAACTGTTGTTTATTTGTATAATGTAACACTGCTAAGCAAATAAAATGGGAGAAGCAACTGATACAACAAGAATTAATTTAAAAACATATGCTGGGCAAAATAAGCCAAACATAGTGAGAGTACATGCAGTACGTGCATGTTGTACAATTCCATCTATATGAAATTCAAGAGCACGCACAACAAATCTAGTTATAGAAAGCAGGTTAGTTGAGGCCAAAGATGGGGGTGGGGGGACTGCAAAGGGGAATAAGAGAAGTTTGCTGGGGGGGGGGGGGAAAAATGTTCTAATCTTAATTGTGGTAGTGGTTATATGACTGTATATAGTTCTCAAAACAGTACACTTAACTGAGTGCATTTTATTATGTGTAAACAATACCTCCATAAAGCTGACTGAATAAAAAACAAACAAAACCACAATATAGATAATACTACACACCCATCAGAATGGCTAAAATTAAAAGGACTGGCAAAACCAATGGATAACTGGAACTCTCCACATTAGAGGTGGGAGTATAAATCAGCACATACATTTGGAAAACAGTTTAGCTCTTTATCTACTGAAGCTAAACATATGCCTATCCTATGATTAGTAATTTCACTCTGGGGTTTTCATAATTGCTAGAACAAAGTGCCTACATCCACCTTAGAAGTGTCATTCATAATAGCAGTCAAAAACTGGAAACTCAACTAATTCATCAACAATAAAATAAACAAACCATGGACTATATATGCATATACAATGGAATAATGCCATAGAGGGGAAAAAAACTATTACAACAAAACAGATGAGTTTCATAGATATAATAATAAGCAGGGGGGAGGGAACACAAAAGTATATGCTAGGTGATTCCATTTATATAAAATCCAGAAACAGCCATAACTAACCTAGTGAAAGAGGCCAGAACAGACCTTTGGGAGGGTTTATTGACTGGCTGAGGCATGACAAGAAGCAGCCCTCAAGAGGTTCTAGAAATGTTCTTTATCTTGATTTGGGTAGTGGCTACAGTATGGTATACACATACATAAAAATTTAAGACTTGTGTTTATACTATATGTAAGTTATATACAGTAACACACTCTCACAAATATGCCTGTAAGCAGTATTTGCTCAGCCCTTGAAACTGGAAGCTTATTACACAGTATCTGGGTGTGGCTTCTGTGAGTGTGAGTCACTCTCACTACAGGTCTAGTCATTTACATGTTCTTCATGACTGTCTGAGCTGGTGGTGCTACTAAATATCTGGAGTAATGGCAATGACAATGGGAATGGACAAAGTCATGCCCCAACCAGACAGCAAAGATTTCCAAAATACTTATTAACAGTATAGATAGTCTTAAGATAGGTGTAATTTTAAGTGTATGGAGTAGTCTCTTGTCAATTCACTAGCCTTTTGATTAACTTCATGCAGAGAGTATAGGGAAAATTAAATACAAGCAGCCAGGTCTCTGAAAATAATATATAGCGTTGTTAATATTTTTGCTTGAAAATTTAGCTCCATAATCATGCACCACTAAACAAGGATATGTTCTAAGAAATGCATCGTTTGGCAATTTCATCATTGTGCAAACATCATAGAGTGCACTTGCACAAACCTAGATGGTATAGCCTATTACACACCTAGGCTACATAGTATAGCCTATTGCTCTACAGGGAAGGAAAAAAATTTTCCCTCCGCCTTTCTAGGTTCTTGGCTGAGCTATCCCTGTAATAAAAGACAGATTAAGAGGAGAAAAACAAAAGTTTGATAATGCATATACATACCTCCTGTATACATGGGAGAGACCCAATAAAACTAAATAACTCCCCCAAATTATTGAAGTCACCAGCTAAAGACAAAGATGTTGGGGGTAAAGGGGTCAGTTATGGCAGGTTGCCAGGAAGAGCACAGTAAAGAAGGGTAATGTTGTTAAGCAGATTTAAGTGTCTTCTGTATTGTTAAGAGTTTCTTGAGATCAAGTCATTCATCCCTATCTGCCTGGTACAGCCAAGGAGACACCTTTACAAATGTTAAGTGTCTTTTATAAAGTGTAACTTCTACTTGGTTTTCAGAGTTCTCTGCTGTTTCTTAAAATTAACCAGCTTAAAATAACCTTATGACAAATAGACCTATTTTGGGGTGACAAATTCTCTGTTCCTGGGCTACAAACCTGTATAGCATGTTATTGTACTGAATACAATGTAAAACAATGGTAAATATTTGTGCACTGTGTTGCACTATGACATTACAATGGCTACAGTGTCACTAGGTGATAAAAATTTTTCAGTTTCACTATAATCTTATGGAAACATCATGGTATATGAGATAATCATTGACCACGACGTTGTTCTATGACCATGACTGCATAAGTGATTTTTTTTTTTTAATCACAATATAGATTTTCACTTTATATACAATTTTCAGAAATAAAGCCAGGTCAGAGTTAGTTTTTTGTCAATGCACGTTAATGACATATTGCAAAACTAAGTTTAACACAGTAACAACAACCATGAAACAATAGTTTCTGCTACCTTCCAAAATTGATCAACAGATTATCTTGCCATTTCTTTCCTGAAATATTCCAAGTCTACTAATTGGTCTCCCTGCCTGCAATGCATGCTCCCAAGTAATTGCCAGTAATCTTTCTAAAGAACAGATCTTGCTCAGACTCTCATAGTCACCTCTCTTCTCAAACCATACCCATCACCCTCACCATTCCTCCAATGCCTGCAGGGATCACATGTTCTAAAGCTTGTAGGGCCAAGAACTAAAAGTAAAGATGGCCTTATCAGGGCTCTGGTGACCAGGAGAGTACAAGGCCTCACTCCAAAAAGGCAGCCATTGCTCAGCTCCAATCTTCAGGCAAAACCAAAAATTAGTGTTTTGATATAAAATGTCTCAATTTCTAAAAATCTACACAGACTAAAATATATCTGTGGAGTTCTATCAATCCATAGGCTACTAGTTTGTCACTTTAAAATATATATATTTTATTTATTTATTTTTGACAGAGAGAGATACAGAGACAGAGACAGAGAGAGAGCTGAACTGGGGGAGCTCCCAGTTCAGCATATGGTTCAGCACGGGCCGGGGCCAGGATTCGATCCTCGGTCGGCGCTGCAAAGTGAGCGCTTAACCCACTGAGCCATCCCGGCTTCCCCAAGTTTGTCACTTTATAACCTAAAGGATAAAGTCCAAGATTTGGTTATAATCTATCTTTGCAAATGTGTCTACCTCAATTCCCTTGCAAGCTACCATGCAACAATCCAAAAAACTACCATACTTATTTGTCCCTGAAGAACAATACACACCATTTGCCTGTCAGCCATGATTCACAGGGTTACCTTTGCTCTGAAAGCCCTCCCTTCCCCCAATACATTCACATCCATGTCTAGTTTCTGCTCAGGCCTCAAAGGTAACTTTAAAAAATGTCCTTTATGAAATCTTCCCTCTTTTCTAACTCCCACATACAGTATGTCTACCCCTCATGATCTTCACCAGTTTTCACATTGTACTGTATTTTAATGTAAAAGACTGCAAGCTTGTGGAAGCAAGATATACACCTCATTCTGTTCTGTATTCCTGACATTAACAAACAGTACCTATTCTAGCGCATGCTCAAGAATGAATAAAGCTATTTATCTGCTTATTTATATAACAATTTGTACCTTAACTTGAAAGTCACTACACTAATACAGCACCTCAGGTTTTGAACATGAAAAGGCTAACAGGTTCAGAAAAATGTCCCAGCATATTAAATCTGAATCTGAACTAACATGAACTCATGATTCTTTTTCAATATACTTCTTAGCGCAGGGGTACCCAACCTTTTGGCTTCCCTGAGCCACATTGGAAGAAGAACTGTCTTGGGCCACATATACAATACATAAACACTACCTATAGCCGATGAGCTAAAAAAAAGGTCACAAAAAAATCTCATGTTTTAAGGAAGTTTACAAATTTGTGTTGGGCCACATTCAAGGCCATTCTGGGCCACATGTGGCCCACAGTCTACAGGTTGGACAAGCCTGTCTTAGACCTCTACCCACTGAAAAGGTTCTAGAAGCAATGACAACCCAACGGCAATGATGTTGGCTTCTAAAAAACCATTGCCTGCTAAAAGGAACCAAAAGCTTCTTGACTCTTGATATGCAGGGAAAGTAAAAAGCCAAGAGACACATAAGAACAAATGGGATCATGTCAGAAGGAAGCAGGAGCTCCCTTGAAGGGAGGCTCATTAGCCAAATCTGGACAATGTGAGCATCAACAGACTGTAATAAACTTTTAACACACTGAATAAATAAAAGTCCATGAGATGGTGATACACTAAAGGAAGGAGGAGGAACTGGGGTGGCCCCTGTGAATGTGAGCTAATACCTGCAGATGAAATAACAGAAACCATGACTATTGTAACTCCTTCTGTAATAACTGATTTTAGGATCAGGATGCTGAAACCAGTGGTTCACAGGTTGTAGTGGAACACAATATTTAGAAGATACAAAATATCCCATACATTCCCTTCTAATAGCAGAGGATAAAATTGTACCTTTATATTTAAATGGAAAACTCTAGCCATTGTCACCTTAGCCAAGAGATCAAATTTAGCATAGCTCATAATGAAATAACCTGTCGTTAAGAGCCTCCCAATGTGACTCAATGGGAGTACACTTTGCCTACAAAGCACTCTTGTTTCAAGCCTCTCACACAATCTCCAGTTTACAGGAAGCATAGGAGTTAGAGAAACAAGTTAAATGACACCATGATGAAATACTCAAACAAGTGAAAAATGTTGCACATCCTACAGGACAGCTGAGCAGAAGGACTCTTCAAAAGAAATCAACGCTAGAAGAAGAAAAAAGGAAGAGGGACTGCTCTAAATGAAAAGAAATTAAAGAGACATAACCATACACAAGGGTGTATTTTGTTTGGACTCTAGTGTTTTGGTTTTTTTAAGGGGGTTAAGTACTAGAAAAAACATTCTTGAGACAATTAGAAAAATTTAAATTTAACTGAATATTTAATATATTATGGGATTCCTTTCATTTTCTTAGATGTAAAAATAGTACTGTGATTTTATATATGTATAAAATTTACATGACTATATACAATATGTGATTAGATATGAAAATATATATGCTATGAGTGTGATTTGAGACAGTTTCTCCTTATTCTTAGGAGACACATGTTGAAATGTTTACAGTGTGAAGTATCATGTTTGCAATTTCCTTCGAATTTTTTTTTTTGACAGAGAAAGAGATACAGAGACAGAGACAGAGAGACGGGGGAGGGCCCAGAACAGTCTCCATAGTTGCACATCATTGGTTTTTTCACATCGTTTCGTTCCAAAGGTGGGCTCGGGCTGCACAGGGCAGGAACTGGGCCAGGGTCTCACCTTGGTGAGAACCGAACTGGGGGCACTCCCCAGTTCAGTATATGGGTCCACACAGGCAGGGCCAGGATTTGATCCTCAGTGTCCAGGGCTTCAAAGTGAGTACTTAACCCACTGAGCCATCCCTGCTTCCCCAACTTTCGAATATTTTAACAACAAAAATAAGGTATTATTTGGAGAGAGGGAGAGAGGGAGGATGGAAGAAGAGGAGGGAAGATGGAAGGGAAAGAGACTAAGGGGGGGAAGCACAGAGATAATAATCCAAATATGGCCAAATGTTAACAATCGTTGAATCTAGGTAGAGAGAGAGTATATGTGTTTGTTGTACTGTTTTTTCCAACTCTTCAATATATATGAAATTTTTAACAAAAAGTTATAGGAGAAAAAGAGCAGACCAATTAGAAAAGCAGCCAGCTTACAGTCCATACAGTGCTGTGGAAGTGTCAAGAAATAAGCATACTGTCAAGCAAAGCCTGTGAGAGTATAAGCTGTGGTAATGTGACTTACTGGAAGGCAATGTGGTAATGTCTATCAGATTTTTAAAAGCACCTATCCCAGTGATGCTTACTCCTAGGAATCTCTCCTAAAGAAATACTTCTCCATATGTGAAATGACATACACACTAAGTTATTCTTTACAGCATTATGTGTAATATAGCAAGACTGGAAATAACCTGTACATATGTCAGTCCAGACTGGTGTCACAAATTACAGCACATGCAATAAATCAGCATGCAGCTTTTAAAGATTTATTTTTATTGTTTTTGACAGAGAGAGAGAGATACAGAGTCAGAGACAGAGAGAAGTGGGAGGGCCCAGAACAGTCTCCATAGTTGCACATCATTGGTTTTTCCACATAGTTTCATTCCACAGGTGGGCGCGGGGCTGCACAGGGCAGGAACTGGGCCAGGGTCCCACCCCGGTGAGAACCGAACTGGGGGCACTCCCCAGTTCAGCATATGGGTCCGCACGGGCCGGGGCTGGGATTCGATCCTCAGTCCCTGGGGCTGCAAAGTGAGCGCCTAACCCACTGAGCCCTCCCGGATTCCCAGCATGCAGCTTTTAAATTACCTATTCAAAAAATGAGAGCTCTTTGAAAATGAATATGAAAGATGACCTTATCACATTGTGCAAAAAAAAAAAATTCAAGGGACCAACCAATGTCACCCCATTAAATTTAACAATAAAAAATAAAAATAGGGAAAGCTGGGATGGCTCAGTGGGTTAAGTGCTCGCTTTGAAGCCCCGGGGACCCAGGATCAAATCCTGGTCCCGGCCCATGCGGACCCACATGCTGAACTGGGGTGTGCCCCCAGTTCAGTTCTTGCCGGGGCCTATGTGGGAGGCTCCCGGCCCAGTTCCTGCCCTGCGCAGCCCTGTGCCCACCTGTGGAGCAAAACTATATGGAAAACTAATGTCAACTATGGAGACTGCTCTGGGCCCTCCCCCTTCTCTCTGTCTCTCTCTCTTTCTCTCTGTCAAAAATCAATAAAATAAATCTTTTTAAAAAATAAATAAATAAATAAATAAATAAAAAAGAATCTTAAAATGAAACAAACAAAACAAAACAAACAAAAAAATATTCAAGGGGAAGCTGGGATAGCTCAGTGGGTTAAGCGCTCACTTTGCAGCCCCAGAGACCGAGGATCGAATCTTGGCTCTGGCCCAGGTACACCCATTGCTGAACTGGGGTGTGCCCCCAGCTCAGTTCTTGTGGGGGCCTACGCGGGAGGCTCCCGGCCCAGTTCCTGCTCTGCGCAACCCCGTGCCCTCCTGTGGAGTGAAACTATATGGAAAACTAATGCTGTCAACTATGCTCTGGGCCCTCCCCCTTCTCTCTGTCTCTCTCTGTCTGTCTCTCTGTCAAAAAAACAATAAAAATAAATCTTTAAAAACAAAAAAATCCAAGATGCAGAATAATGTGTATAGCATGCACCCATATACATATGAAGGCCACTCAAGAATGTGGTTGAGTAACTGGAGCTACAGGGAATGGGAGACTTTCTTTCTTGTGTGCACATTTTTGTACCTTATGAATTTTGTATCATAAATATAATATATTCAAGAAAATTGTTTTGTTAAGTATCAACTGGCTGTAGCTATAATGAACTCTTTACATCTCCATGCTTTCATTACGAAAACCTAATTACAGTAGAGCTATAGCTCACCTGGGAATTAGGGTCTGAAGTCAGTGCATCCAGTGAAAATAGCACATAGTAAAACTTTGCCTTAAAAATCCCTTAAATATGTGCCTACACTGGACCTACACAACATCTCAATAATTCCAACACAGCTAATTTTCACTCCAGCACATGACTTCAACTGACCAGTGGATAAAATAGCTGGCTTGTACTTAGATCTCATGCTGTGATGTTAAAAATGTGTGTCTTTAAAATACCTTATTCACACTCATCACTGCTAGATGAGAAGCACTTAGGAATTGAGACAGGCTGAGAGAAGAACAGATTTCCATTTCCATCTCACACTGATCCAGAACCTTCACTGTTTAGGTTCTTTTTCCTTTGCTTTTGTCACCAGAGCATAGAGCTGGATTTGCATAAATGTACATAAGATGTATGGTAAAAATACAGAACTCCAAAAACACCTTTCAAAAACTGTACCTCTATTAATTAAACAAACCATTACAGTGAAACAGGAAATCACAACCCAAGCATAATGGGTTAATCTGCTAAATGAAACAGGTTGAACAGAATTCCCAGGTCAAGATGTAAACAAGAGTGGGAACACCACTTGATCAATGTCACATGAGCTCATAAGGTCACATGACCTCAGCTGCAGTCCATTCCTTTATTCCCATACACTTATGTGGACATTCCTCAATCTGTACTCTGAGTAATCTTACAACTCTATACGTAAAGTTAGCTAACACAGAAGCTAAATAAAAACTCCCAAATCTTTCTATCCCTGAACTTTGGAGAGCTCCAGATCAATATCCCTACTAGATACTTTTCCTTAAAGGATTCTAAATTCATTATAAACTAACTCACTCTTTTTTCCTCCTCGCCTCTCTAAAATCTGCTCTTCTAGTATTTCCTATCTAGGAAAAGAGGAAAACATCCATCCTGGTGCCCAAGGCAAAAAACTAAAATTCATACTAAATTTATATCCCATCCATGTCCCACTCCTGTAACCAATCCCCAAGTTCTGTCGATCTTATCACCGACATCTCTTTATGTCCACCCACTGCCCCCGTGCCTACAGTCAACACTTTGGTTCACCTTCATCACTGATAATTTGAACTGTCTCCCTACCTTAGTCTCCTCAATCCACCATGCACACACCTGAAAAGTTAACAGTCAAATACAAATTTAGCTATGTTACTCTTTCTACTTTAAGAAGAGTAGCAAAAACAAGTCCCAAAGTCCTGATATAGTAAACTAAAAACAAGCTCATTTAATAACAGGATGTAATGCAAAGAGAATATGCCACTATATTGTTTCAATATGTTCCTATTCCACCCCACACTACATGACCATATTAAATAAGCCAATACATGAGTTTCAACTAGACAGAGGCCACAGGGAAGCAAGAAAAATTCAACTGCCTTTTTAGAGACAAAAATGAACACAAAATGAATCACAGAAGATAAAGGCATCTTAAGGAAAACAAAGGGCTTCCCAGACTTGTAAGTCAAGAGTGTATTCAAGCTGAAGGTACTAATGTGTCTAAAAACCAATGCCTTCATCAGAAAAGGATCTGAGAAGTAAAAGCAAGCACAGAAGCTGAAAGAAGAGGTTCTGACACAGGGAATACTATCCACTCCTAAAGCAAGCTAAGGCAAGGCTGTCCTGTCAGTCCCCGTTAAGCAAAACGTCACTTCCCTGGTTGAGTCCATGCTAACTAAGCTACCTGACAATGATCTGACCTGGTAGGTACAGTCATTTGGCTTCAGTCTCAGGTGCCTCTAAATTTCATTTCTTATTTAAAATTAAATTGGCAAATTAAGACCCAGTAAGCAAATCTACTTATCAGAAAAGTTTATATTAATCATGCCAACACACACTATTATAAATTAAACTGGGATTCTGGCTTTCCACACCAGCTCTGCACAAATGGGATAAGAGATGCCCTGAGCATGCTGACCAGATCCGGCTTCTCAGGGTATAACACTCAGGACAAGACCTAGGATGAAGTAAATTCTAAAACTGCACATGTGGCTATTTAAATTTAGGTTCAAATTAATTAAAATTAAAAATTCAGTTCCTGAAGAAGCCGGGATGGCTCAGCGGGTTAGTGCTCACTTTGCAACCCCAGGAACCGAGGCTCCAGTCCCGGCCCCAGCCCATGTGGACCCATATGCTGAAATGGGATGTGCTGCCCATGCAGGAAGTCCCAGCCCAGTTTCCACCCTGTGAGGCCTCCGGTCCACCTGTGTGGAACAAAACCATGTTGAAAACTGATGATGTGCAACTACGGCGACTGCTCTTGGTCTTCCCCCTTCTTTCTGTCTGTCAATAATAATAAAATAAATCTTAAGAAATAAAAATAAAAAATTCAGTTCCTCAGTCACAGAAACATATCTTCAAACTGCTACATGTGGCTAGTGACTACCATCTTGAACAGCACACTGAACATTTTCACTGTCACAGAAAGTTCTACTAGACAGCACTATTCTGGAAGATAACCTCACACTAACTCTATTGTGAGTCCTCTTGGCAAACAGCCTGATATAGTCCTGGATGGCTGAAAGAATCTGAAGGCTAGACTGTTTTCTACAAAAGGCAAGAAATACTCAACAACTGTTTCCTTTCCCTTTGCAATAATTTCCCCAAATGAGAATATGCAGTTTAGTCTTCAGAATTTCTGCCCCTCTTTTTATCACTGGGTAAACACTCTAAACTAGGGCCAGTATACCACACAGGTCAGAGCACATTCTCTGAAGCCAGACTGCCTGGATTAGTACCTCATCTTTGTCTCTTACTAGATGTGTGACCTTGAACATGGTTAGTCCCTATCTCACTGGGTTACTATGAAAATGAATCTAGACATACAAAGTGTCTAGAATTGTGCTCAATGTAAAGTAAGTGTCTAGTAAGTGTTACCTGCTATTATTTTCACCACCACCATCCTGTCAACTCTTCAGATGACAAGTGTGAAAAATGCTCACCCAGGAGAATTATTAGCAGTTCTAAAGGAATTCAACTAAAAAAAGGGTCACAAAGAGTATTTATGATAAAATAAAATTGTTTTAAGATAAAGGGAATGGGTAGTCTAGAGGAAATACTAAATACTTTTAAAAGTCATGTTTTTAAATAAGAAAATTTCCTGGCAATATCTTGCTTGTAAAGCTAACAAACCACAGGTCAAAAGAAGTCTACATAATAAGCTACTGAACTACTTAACCAATAAAAACAAAGGAGGAACTGAAAAATTACAAGTTTGAGTTTAGTAGACCAAATGATACTTCCCTGTATAAAATATGTTTAGATATTGAAATGTGCTGCCTCTCTAGACTACCTAAGTTATGTTTGCTTGATAAACTGACTGAAGCTCTTCTAATTTTTTCATTAAGCAGGGAGAGCACCAGATACAATTAAAGTATTGTGGCAAACATTGATCCACCATGTGTTCTCCCAGTAGAAACCTGTTACAAAAAACCACACCTTACCCTTCCAGACAGGCGATTTTAAAACCCCGAAATTGAAGTACAAACTTCAGCAAATGTAGTCAGATGGAAAGAGCAGAGTTTTGGAGACACATAGGCCCAAGTTCAAAGCCAGGCTCTCCCATTTACCAGCTATATGGTCTCAGGCAACCTGCACTTACTTACTGCTTATGAGCTTCATGTCATTATGTATAAAATGCTGGTACAGCATGTGCCAGCTGAACACAAACTATATGTGAAGACCCCACAATAGTGCCTGGCACTTAGCAGAGGCTCAATAAACAGTTGCTACAGTGAGTGAATCTTCCTGAGAAGACCCTCCAAGAATCCTGAGAATAAAACACCACTACTTTACATGGTGTAACTACAAAAACTATTTTTACCAGGTATTAACCATAAATCATGAGATGAATACCTCAAAATTACCATCTGTTTTCTATATTTTACAAGCTGTATTTCCCAAACAAAATTCCCTGCTGGCCTATTACCACAAACCAGTTCATCCTGTAATGAAAATAACTGCACTTCTTACACTAAGACTCCTCACTGGCACTTCTGCCATATGTACCTTCACTAGTCCACATCCAAATATGAACACTATGCACAAATATCCAACATTTCTTCCTTCCACTAACAATGGAAAATAGTAAAGATTTTTATTTTTATTTTTATTTTTTCAGTTTCTTTCAGCAAATTGAGTTCCACAAAACAAAACAATACAGGGTAATTGCTTACCTGGAAAATATTTTGTATTTCAGATCCACCAATCCAGTATGAATGGGGGATTCCCTTTCAGCCTAGTCTGAGAAAAGACAGCAGTCAAGCAGCTTCCAAGATTCTTTCCGCTTACTGTATCCAGCTTTCTTCAACAAAATCCCAAACATGCACTTCGGTAACTGTTGAAAGACAGAAAGCAATCCATACACCCACCATGGCACCAGCAGCAAAGGATAGCCACCAAGAAACGGAAGGGTCAATGGAACAGTGGATCTGAAGCACAGGAAGAGGTACGACCCCTGAGTGAGTGATTTGTATAACAGACAGAGTTTTCGACTCCTGCGTGAGCTATTTGGTATACAGGTCTGCAGCAGCATCCCTCTCTCCTCAGGGTTGACAGAAGGGTAAGAAATTCTCCACGGCAAAGGCTTACATCCCTAAT
This sequence comes from Craseonycteris thonglongyai, assembly GCA_004027555.1. Classification (NCBI taxonomy): domain Eukaryota; kingdom Metazoa; phylum Chordata; class Mammalia; order Chiroptera; family Craseonycteridae; genus Craseonycteris; species Craseonycteris thonglongyai. The sequence goes on along the minus strand of PVKE010010658.1, from coordinate 23,013 downwards.
GTTAACATTTACTCATTGATAAATATCATGCAATTTCCATATGAGAACAGCTAAACACTTACACCATTATCCACATAAAGTGTCCTAGACTATTCAGCTACAGTGAAGCTCCTTATGCATTTTCTAAGACAGCTCCTCCACTATTAACGAAAGTTAGTCAGCCAAAGTTAGTGATATGGGAGGGCTCAAATACCTCCCAAGAAAGATTATTAAGAACCAAACAAGAAATCTTTTGGATTACTACATATAAGACATCAAATCTACACATTACCCAATCTTCAACCCTCAGCTGAAATACAGGACATTTTAGAAAAACATGATGTGATTTTAAGAGTGAACTTTTGATTCAGTAAAGGCCAATCCATACAATGGCCGGTCACTGGGTAAGTGAGAGAAAATAATAAGAAATAATGTAAACAATTTACTGGAAGACACCTTTAAATACATAAATCCAGTCCACTTTGTATCAACATTCTTTGACTACCATAACAACTTTTTCATTAGACTGCAAATTCTGAGAACTATAAGAGAGAGAAAAAGGCATTCAACTGGATGACACATATAAAAACTTTTAAAAAATCAAAAGACTAACTTAACTTGCACATAAATTTTCTACTTCCTCAACTGCCAAACTATTGCCAAAATGTTTTTGCATTAATTAAAATACCTACCTTTACTGATGGGTTACTAATGGGCCAGGCCCTTTACATTCATTACTCATATTTAATTCTCAAAAGAGTAAGAAATAACTTGCCCAACATCTCACATCTATCATGTGGTACAGCCCATGCCCTTTCCACTGACCACTGCTGCAACCCAAGTCCAAGGATTAGAAAAAAGAAACCAAACGTTACTTTCAAAGGTTCTAAGTTCATTAACATCAGAATGGAGAACTAAAATATTACAGAAGAGTGAATATTTCAGCCTTGCTGAAATAAACTACAACTGAACTGGATGAGCCATCCTGAAACAGTTACCTCCTCACCACCCCAGGTCTTGACACTTAAAACATTTCACCAACAAGAGCATACAGTTCTAAGGCCTACAGTATTAATATGAAAATAAAACAGTATAATGTTGCTCTAGTAGTCTGTGTTTATAAGATTATGTCTGTGAGGATCTCAAATGTAGCTGAAACATAAATTTTTAAATTCCAAGATCTGTTAATAGTCCATTGGCAGTGACAAAATATGTTCTGATTTTTCAGGTTATAGGCAAATCGGCTGAAGTGTTTGAAATACCACCAGTCTATGATCAACCTCACCATTATTAGATGGGAATATCTTAATACCCACAACATAAAAGAGATCACAAAAGTAAAACCTCAAGCAAAAAATGAGTGCTCAAGTTTTTCCGATTATGTGATATTGCCCTGGAGTCTAAGAACAGATTAGTAACCCAGTTTTGATAAAAGCGGCTATAGTGAGCTATGGCTAGTAGCTTACTGCCAAAGCAATATATTCTGTTTTTCAAAACATAACTTACTGCAATAACCAAAATCTTGAGCAATTATAGCAAAACACAACCACAATAACTTGGCTAACAAACTCATTTTTGAACCTCTTGATTCATCAGGCCTGTATTAGTGAGTTAATTTTCCGCTCTTCCCTTCAAATTAACCCTTACTGAATGCCTAATTGGTGGCAGGCCATAAGCTTGAGAAAGGTTAATAGATGTTAGACCAGGCGTGCTAAAGACTGAGTTCTTCCTGTCTTCTGCCTTTCTCTTTGACTCTCCCAAGTGATAATTTCACAGAACCAAAGTATATGTTATTATTAGTTCTCCTAAGTGGTTAAGTGGCCTCAATTTAACTCTTAAAAATTTAGAAATAAAAAACTACTCAAGTTCCTTCTTGTCTCAATAGTAGGGCTCTCAATTACGTTTTCTTTTTCTTCTGTGGATCAGAAGCTTGCTATTAGGGAATGGTTTCCTATATTCATTACACTTACCAGTGAGTATATGTGCACATACATTGTATTTGCTCTCTACTCACATAAAGTTTTTCTCATTTCACATGTAAATGTACTACTGTTTCTACTTCATAGTTTGCCATTCTGTTAAGTTCTTCATTGCTGACTAACCTGAAGAGGGAATTTCCTAAAAATGCTTCCTGATGACATCACAGAACAGTGTAATCTTTGAATTTTGTTAAAACAATAAGATCCAGGTTAGATACCCTACTACTAGACTGTCAGGTCCTCCTGGTATGTCTACAAAGACAAACTTCCTGTTTGGCAATTGTGATCAGCAGAAACTTTAAGGGTAACAACACATTCTTGACCAACAGGTTTCCCCCCCATGTCACCTAATTCAATTAACAACTCAAAACACAACTCAGAAGGTAACCTTGCATAATCCTCACTGCTTATTCTGTTAAAGGTCAAAATCATCAGCTTTGCTAAAACTAGAATTCAAAAATCCTAATTTCTTCATCTAAACTAAACCAATCAAATATAAATCACAATTCTCAATGTTAATATGACTAATCACCAGTCACTTTCTACCAGATTACCTAAAATAGGGTTGGGTTGTTTCTCTGTAGTTGGAGTACAGGTCTAATTACATCTAATTAGTAGGTCCTGGTCATTGTAATCATACTACTTCCCAATTTCTAAGGTAATACTGATTCTGTCCAATTTCATAATTTTTCCCAAAGATGTCTCATTAAATGTACAGCTAAAAGCAACTGAATTTTAGGCCTTTCTAAGCTTCACAAATAAATATATGCACAACGGGGGGGGGGGGGGAGGCAGTATTAAAACCTTTTTACAGCATGTCTTAACTGTGCTCTAGAAAATATGGTCCCTATACTTGTGCCGAAAAAGCTCCAAGTCTCACATACATCTCTCATATACTCCTTCCAACAACTCAGAGCAATACCCACATTTTCTTATTTTTACAGATAACAAAATCACACGGAAAGGTTAACTCTCTTAAGGTCACACAGCTAGCAAGTGACAGAGCTAGGATACAAACTCAGGTGTTTAGAGCCTATGGCCTTTCTGCACAGAACCTTAGAATTTATTGACTGTTTGGCAGGTTCACATCGACAGATATAGAAGGAATCTGGGTTTCCCTCAATACTTTGCTACCAACCACTCCCTAGGATATATGGAAATTGATCTATAAGTGTGTAAAAGTCTGTAATGGTTAAAATGTCTGGATGTCTGTGTGCTGCATACCACAGTCCTCTTCCCGCTTACCAGTCATTCTTTCTCCTCTTTGTTCATCTCCACCCTTGTCTTAAGGTTATCAAAAGGAAATCTTAGAAAGGTTTCACAGCATGGAAAAAAAAACAAAACCCTAACATTATAATTTAAATCAATAAATATATTGTGCACCCAAGTGCTAAGCATTATGAAGGATTCAAAGGACAATCAGATGTAACCTCTGGAAGGGAAGCTTAGCATCACAGGCTTTTATGATAGATAATACAGGAAGGTATGGTTAAGTCCCATAATAGGAACAATATTACAAAACTCAGTGATATAGGTGAGAATTTCCAGAAAAGAGAATGGTTAATTAAGATACAGGCAGATAGCAATAATGCATGTAAACAATCGACAAAAAAAAAAAATCAACATTTACGGAACACCTACTTCAAGAAGGTACTGTGAGTTTATCATTTAATAGGGGACACAAACAGAAAACTACAATACAAGCCTGGAATATGTTAACCGCCACGAGATAAATACAAAGTTCCAGAATTCATGCAGGTAGTGCGACAAATATAAAACCAAAACAGTATCTGCCACCATAATATAAACTGACATCATGGGGTGGCATCTAAATTGTGTTTTGCAGGGATAGAACTTCATTAGAAAGGATGGCTGAGATCTGACCTAAGCCAATTTGGCCAGAGAGCCAACTACTAGGTTCTTCCCATAAATATCAATAGCCTTCAATACATGGGCTTAGGTCAGTTCTGATGAGTGCTAACAAAAGAAATGTATGAGAAGAATCAGAAGAACCATGGGCTTCCACACTTTGGCTGGAATATAAAGTGAGAAATGTGGGAAGAAAAGCCAGAAGAGAGGCAGGAATTGAAATTACTAGGACTTGAAATGCTTTCTCTTAAAGTGTAAACATTACCAGGTGGAACTCAGGATCGCAGGCACCTCAGAGCACAGAAAAGTTTGTTTCTAGAATTCACAGGATCAAACAGCACGACTCAGAGGGATCTATCCGCTGTTCTGTGAATCTAGGTAATGGGCCAGTGATTCTCCTGTGCTAGCTCTCTCAATTGTCAAGGTCAGCACTCAGGAGCCAAGAGTGCCAAAACTTGTATGCAGGATCATGTTTCTCTTTGTCAAATCTAAAAGGATACCTCTAACTTACTCCAAAATCAGAGGCAAAAATTGATATATCTGACCCACGGCCTCTTGAGGCAGGTCAATGAAATCTTTAAATATTTGTTGTTTACTTCATTTGGACCCTATTTTGTCTATTTAATCTGCATCTGGTAAATGAGCACAAGGCTAGACTTAGATGAGGTGATAGTGACAAAGATTCAACTTCTTAAAGGAGTCACTAAACACTCCCCTCACTATTTAGAAAACCAATGGTAGGAAGGGGGTGAAAATCCAAAAGAAAAAAAAGAAAATTTTCCAATAACTTCACTTAGTTTCTTTCATCTGCTTGTATGCCTGTATCTGAATAGCTCTAAAAATAGCATTGATATCACACCTTAAAAAGGTCCAATATGGGGAAGCCGGGACGGCTCAGTGGGTTGAGTGCTCACTTTGCAGCGCCTGGGACCGGGGATCGAATCCCAGCCCAGCCCCAGCCCGTGAGGAACCATATGCTGAACTGGGAACTCCCCCAGTTCAGTTCTCTCTCTGTCTCCGTATCTCTCTCTCTCTCTCTGTCAAAAATAAAAATAAATAAATAAAAATATATTAAAAAGATAATAAGAAGATATTAAAAAAAAAAGGTCCAATGTATTTTATTTATATTCAACAAATAATTACTCACTTAGAGATAACACAAAAGGGAAATGGCTCACTTAAGGTCACTTAGCAAAAGGGGGAAACCATTCAAAAACTAACAATAGAATAAGATCTACACATTACTTATGTAAAAGATGGGGGGAGGGGTGCACCCACAGAGAAGGCAGGATTCCCCTCTAATCTTTTTTTTGACAGAGGCGGACACAGAGAGAAGGGGGAGGGCCCAGAGCAGTCTCCATAGTTGACAGCATTAGTTTTCCATATAGTTTCACTCCACAGGTGGGCATGGGGCTTCGCAGAGCAGGAACTGGGCGGGGAGGGGCACACCCCAGTTCAGCATATGGGTCTGCAGGGGCCAGGCCCGGAATTTGATCCTTGGGCTCCGGCTACAAAGCTAGCACTTAACCTGCTCAGCCATCCCAGCTTCCCCCATCCCTGAACTTTTAACATCAACTTCTGCTATCTTCCAATAGATGATTAACTATCTTTCTCTTCCAATTAGCAACTCTGTGAATGCTTTCTAGTAATAAGTGCCTTGAACATGAGCTTGTGTTTCTAATTCGAGTGTTAATACGTGATACATAATGCATACCGGTAGTTTTCATTCTTCCAGTAAAGTCCACCACACTAGACATACCCTGGTGAACTTTGTATATTTCCAAGTGGATTACTACTTTTCTGCCTCATTAATAATAATAATAAAACCAGAAGTCTGAAAAAGTCCCACAAGCTAGGTACAGTACTGTGCCAATATAAGGCCATGAAAGTCATTTGGTGGTTAAATTATTCACCATCAGCAACTATAAATGCAGCTAGTTGTCTCAGTCAAGAGTGTACAGTCTATACACTAAAGACTGCACCCAATGAGTTGGTCTGTTGGAGAAACATTCTTTGTGGACCCACCTCAGCAAGGGGTAGAAGTCGCAAAGGGGTTCTATTTTGGAGATTTTAATTATGCTGCTATTGTCAGCTTTATTTCCTAATAAACTAAAAAAGTGCAAGGAAAAAGAATCAAAATCAAATAAAGTAGAGGAATAAAGATTAGGAAATTGGATATATCCAAGAAGTGTGCTTCCTTTCTTTAACACAGCTTGCTCTGAAATTATTGAATGAAAGTTATCCTGTTAAACATTAAGTACAGAATGGTACAGGCAGCACAATCACAAATATTTGGGTATTGAAGCTGACTCATAAAAATATAAAAATATTACATTTTTAGGCTTTCAAACTACCATCCGTTTTAACCCCTTCCCCTCCTTCAATTGTGTTATTTTGAAACCAATGTAAAAAAAGATTTTTAACCTACTTCTGGAAACTAATTAAAATGCAGTGAATACAGAAAGCCACATGCAATTACATTTTAAGGCATCATCATTCCTATACGTATCTGCTCCTGGCTTTACTAAATTACCTGTGCTATCTACTACACTAAAATACACACATCTTTATGAAAAGAGTTGCCTAAGAGTCTTAACTGCTATCCCTTTGAGGAAATATCAAAATTTTTATATAAAAGGCCATTTTAAAATTGATCTAAGTAACTATTAAACACTTTCTAAGGTTTTTCTAAAAATCCCAGTCTATAATGTCCTTAAAAAGCTGAAATATCTTTTCAGATCAAAGATAAGTACAACCAGGTAAAAATAAAAACTTTGTTAAGTTATAGGCATAGGAAGCCAGTAGTACCGGTACATTTAGGCTAGAGAAATTTTTTTTTTTTTTTACCATACACTCAAGGACACTGAATAAATGACACTGTATTTCTTCTCTTTTAAAAATAAAGACATTTTAGTTATTTTTTAAATGAAGAGAAGTGAAAGGAGCACAGGAAAAAGCCAGTTTCAAAGAGGTACCAAGACACAATTTTTCAATATGAAGTAGTCTTGTTAAGTACTACATACATAAGACTATGTACTATATTTATAATTCTAATTAAGATATTCTACCAAAACAATCCACTACAGAAGTTGCAGAATATCAAATCCTTGACTACAATCCTTAGCAGTCCTTGCTAAATTATACTAATAAGTTACTTAATAAAAATCAAAAACCCACAAGTTACAGTATACCTTAGAATGAAACCACTCCCGCACGCACACACACAAATTAAAAATTACTACTTTTTTTTTTTTTAAGTTTTTAAGAATGCTAGAGACGTCTAGTTCTGTGAATTATGCAAAGGACAACACATACTAAGCTGCCTCCGTATGACACTGTACTTCCATTTTTAAAACATGTCTCTCAACTCCCCAAGTACCATCATCCACAGAAACCATCAGCTATCCAACAGACTTTCAGTGTCACCATTTATTATTTATAGCATTAAATGGGGGAAGTGGCTCTGATGTCACCGACCTACCCAGTGGAATTACTGACTCAATAAACATTTTCACACTGGAGAAAATCTGGCTAGGAAAACATTTTGCTGGGTTAAGTATATTCTTGCACCTTTCCTCTTAACCCTGGGTTAAAAGTTGTTACCTTGTTAGGAAAGATACAAAGAAACTGTCAAGATTTCCACAGAAAGAAACCGTGGGTTTGTCCATCTGTTGAAGCAAAAAGATTTCCTCCTCCCAACTCTCCATAGCCCAGTTTGATTTGTGATGTTCAAATTGGCAGGTAATAGCTGCCATGTTTTATTTCTTTCCCCGAATCATACACCAAGTAGCAAATTCTTCGCTTCTACTATCCATTCTCTCGTGGCCCTGTTTCTAAAAACTCCTGGCTCCAAGTCCGAAGGGGGAAGGGGGTTGGGGTGTCCGCGGGGCTTGGAAGGCTTATCTGCCTACCAGAGGTTCCCAACAGAAGAGTGATCGCTTCTCTACAGGCCTAGGATTCTCCCCCGCCACCACCATTTTTTTTTTTTTTTCCAGAATAACTGGCGGTAGTGAAGAGGACAAACCCTCCCCGCTGCTCCCCAATTTCCCAAAGCAGATCTCGAAAACGTGAAGTTAACAGTTTCCCTTTCCTGGGAAGATGGAGTCCAGAGTACCTGGGGCCTTGCTATGCAAACATCCCTCTCGGCCCAGTAGGAAACCCTTTGTCCGAGAAGCCGGACATCAAAGGGGCCCGGGAAAAAGACCCCTTATCCGTCACAGCCTCAAACCCTACAGCTCCCCAGCTCCACCCCTGTAGGGCCTATCCCAGCATCCCCATAGTTCTGGGTTGGGGAGAGGGTGCTGAAACCCCTACTAAGTCGCGGAGACCAAGGCCCTGACCGATCTCCTCCGACCCCCTCCCACCACCATTTCATTCGGCCCGAGTAGGGCTTTCAAAAGCGGTGCAGGCCTGGGCCGGGGAAATAGAGGGAGAAAATAATAATAATAAAAATCCCTTCTTAAAAAAGAGGAGAATGAGATGCTCGAGCGAATGTAAGCTAAGGCCACAGCATAAGCGAGCGAGGGTCGTTCAAGAGATGGGCCCGGATACAGGACAGAGGAGGAGAACCGAGGGGCATGGAGGGGGCCGGACCAGGGCCGGCCTGAGCTGTACAGGGAGCCAGAGGAACCAAGCCCGGCCCGAGGCCAGGGAAAGCGGGGGGCCCAGGCCGGGGCCGAGACGACGGGGAAGGGCCAGGGCCGGCCTCACGCCGGACGCTGAGGTGGGCAGGCCAGCCCGGGGCCGGCCGGACGGAAGAACGGACGGTCCAGCGGGCCGCACTCACCATGAGCTCGATGGTCTTGTCCTCAATCACCGAGTCGGGCTCCATGGCGGCCCCGGCGGCCCCGCCTCGCTCTCCCCGCGCAGCAGCGAACGGCCCGGGCGGAGGAGGCGACGGCGGAGGCGGCAGAGGCGGAGGCGGTAATCGCACCCACTCAAGCTGCCAGCCCGCCCGGGCCGCCGGCAGCTCCGCCCTCCCCCTCGGCGAACGCAGTACACCGAGAGAGGACTACAGCTCCCAGCAGGCGCCGCGTGCCCCGCCGAGCGTTGTGGGAAGGACAAGCCGACACCAGGCCAAATCGCTCTTGGCAGCGTAAAGCTGAATTCTGAGGCGAAAGTAGCACTGGATAGTGAATGCGGGATGTGCAGAGCTAAAAGAATTAAGGGCTCTCAAGGGAGGGCTCTCAAGGGAGGGCCTCGGGAACCCCAAGACTACATGTCCCAGAAAGCCCTGCACGCGGGCTCTCCTTCCGGTTACTTTTTCCAGGCTTCCCGGCAGTCCAAGGATACTCAGACCGGAACGGAAACTCGGAGGCAACTCTTCACTTGTTGGAGGTCCTGCTTGTGAGGTCGATTTCCGCACATGCGCGGTCGGTACCCATCGTGCCTACGGTATTAGTCTGGGTAGCGGCGCAGCTATCTGGGCAGCGAGTGTCTGATCCAGATCGCGACGCGTGGAGACAGGTAAGTTCTAGTTGCGTTAGGAGGGGGTTGCTCTTGGGGCTCAGGATCTGGGAGCAGGGCAGCGAACGAGAGAAGCTCGGGCAAAAAAGGAGGGTCCAAGAAAGGCACCCATCCCTCTCAGACATCCTAGGGAGGTGTTTGGAGATTTCGGTGGGGAAGGAGAGGTTTATGGAGATGAGCTGTCTGCACCACGAACTGGGAGGAGCTGAGAGATGAAAGGGAACCTGTGTATATTGAGCCCCTCTTAGTCATTCGTTCAGAAAATAATTTTTAAACTTCCAGCCTCGGCTGCGCACCAGTCGAGGCACTGGGAATCATCTCCGAATGTCACAGACAAGGCCTCTGCTCTCGTGGAGCTTATTTAATTCTAGTGGGCGGAAAGGTAGACGTTTACCAAGAGTGGCAGGTGCTAAGACAGAAGACAGCTGGAGACCTGGACTCCTAATGAATTCTCTCACCAGCTCTGTGTGAACTGTGTCATTGCCTTCTAATGGAAGACCACCCGAGACACGCTGATAATTGAAGTTGGGTTAATTACTTGTTGCTATGAGAACATACACCATGAGGAACCGTCGGCCATGAGCATCTCAGTAAGAGTTGATAGGTGATTTGGGAGAGGGTTTGAGGAAGTGGGGCTTTACTCTGAATTAGATGATGCCAGGAAGTGGGGTAATTCTGTGATTGGGCATCTCAATAAAACTTACCTGGGAGGGAGGAATAGTAGATGAGGCTAAAGCTGTAATTGGTAAAGAGGAGCCGCCCCTCATTTTAGCCAGGACGGGGGGATGTTTGGTTTGTTTGTTTTGGGGTTTTGTTTTGTTTGTTTTTTTGTGTGTGTTTTGAACAATGTTTATGTTTTATTTGTGTTCATATGTAATTAAGGAGTGGTCTTGATTTTGTCTTGGTCTTTCATGGTTACTGAATGGCTTTGTCTGATGTTTGTATTCAGTGAAATTATATTCAACAGAACACACGGCCTAGCTAAGAGGGCCAGGCTATCATCTAGTAATATTAAAGGCTAGCTGTAATGTAGCAGGCCAGCTTCCAAATGTCAGAGGCTGCTTTTCTCTTTCTCACATATTTTGCATTCTCAAAGACTAGCTGAGCTAGATCTTTTCATTTCCAAGGACCAGGTTATTGCAGTAATTTGTTTGCATGCAGGACACAATATAAGTTCCTTGCAGTTAATATATAGTTTCATAGCCCTTATCCTGAGCTTTCCACCAAGGGAATTGAAGGAAAAGCAATAGGGAGAAAGCACACGAAAGTTACTGTCACTAACTCTCCATCTGAATTTAGAGCCTCTGCAAGGGCTAAGGTGACCAGATTTTAACGTTGGTAAAGCGGGATGGGGGAAGCCGGGATGGCTCAGTGGGTTAAATGCTCGATTTGCAGCGCGGGGAACTGGGGATTGAGTCCCGGCCCTGGCCCGCGCGGAACCATATGCTGAGCTGGGAGCTCCCCCAGTTCAGTTCTCTCTCTGTCTCTCTCTCTCTCTCTCTCTCTCTGTCAAAAAACAATAAAAGTAAATAAATAAATATTTAAATAAATAAATAATGCGGGACACTATTGACCCGGGGTGGGGGGGGGGGGATTCTTGATTAAAAATTTGGTCTATCTCCCGCCATTCCCTAGCTTGTCATGCATTCTTTCCAAAAATCGGGACTGTCCCGCCAAAAGCGGGACGTCTGGTCAGGCAGATCTGGGCCTTGGGACATTCATTAGTAAAACAAAGCAGTTGAATAAACAATCTCTGTTTCAGTTACTTATTGCATCATGATAAATCATCCTCAAGACTCAGCAGCTTCAAATCACTTTTATTATTTTTTACAATTGTGTGGGTTGACTGGATTCAGCCAGGCCCACACAGTTAGTTCAGGCTGAGATTACTTGGGACTGCAATCAGCTGGGAGCTCAGCAAAACGGCCTCTAGGGCCTCTCTTTTCCACTTGGCTTCATATCAAGCTTCTCAATGATAACTAGTTTCCAGGAGGACATGGCCTCAATGAGCAATTGCTTATCAAGCTTTTGGTTGCAAACACCTACTAATGTCCCATTGGCCAAAGCAAGTCATATGGCCCAGCCAGAATACATTGGGAGCCTCCAGTGTAACGGCCATCCAAGACTTCTGAGGCCCCAGCACATGCCACAAGAGCTAGCACAGAGGGTTAGGGTAGGAAGCACAGGCTGAACATAATCCCCACTATATGTTTATGACAACGTCTGTTTTAATGTTTTAACATTTGACAGCTTTACATTTTAACACATTGTGTACGGATCACAAGAATCTTCGTTTTTTCTGAGCCATGCATTAAGGACAGGTAACGAGAATTCTCGTTTTTACACTTGACCTTTTAATTTTTGCAAGATTTATTTAATTAGGTTTGGTTGATATATAACGAGTAAATATTATCAATGGATAAATTTACATGAGTAAGTACAAAAAATTTCATTGAAAAGTTATAAATAATATGGAAGCAATAGCATTTTAAAGAGAAGAGTTCATTTCAATGTGGTCTCATTTAAATACCTGCCGGAACAGAGGGGTATGAGGGATTTAAACCCCGCCGTACGCAACGTGTTAAAATTCCAACTTCTCTCAAAAAATTAAATTCTCTGGCTATATTGGATCTGCATGGCAACAGTATGCAAGGGTTACGTAGCAACTACCTTCTGTATATAGATCATGTACTCTTGATTTCCACTATCAACATTCCTCCCTATTGTCTTATATCTACATACTTCACTCATGTGAACTGTGTTCCTCCCCTCTATAGATATTTGAGTTTGCATCCTTTGGCATTGGCTTCAGTGGCGATAACTCAAAGTTTCTGTCCTTTTCTTAAAGCTATATCCCACCTAAGAGGGAAAAATGCTAATATTATTTGGGTTGAATTCCAGGAGCTCAGTGGGATTAAATAGTCACAAATGTACAAGAAGCAAACTTAGCCAAGGCTTATCACTTTGCTCTTTCCTCTTCTCAAACAAGAACTCAGGCACAGGTATTTTTATTGTTTCAGGCTGAATGCCAGCTGGTGATTGGTTTGGTCATAAAGGCAGAAGACCTTGAGGCATATTTTTCCCCCAATTTTTCAGGTTGCTCTGATCTGGGGTTTACAAGTCACAATTACAGTGAAGTGGTACAAGTCTACGATCCTCTAACCAAAATCCTGAGGTCCAGATAGGCTTCACAATTCAGCATTGTTTAAATTGTACAAAGGCAGTATGGTACGCACACTATATAGATAATGTAAGATTCCCAGTGAAGTGCAGGGCAGGACTTCGTAATCAATTACATTGATTTTTCTGCAACACACTGTATGTGTGCCTGTTACCAATTTGTAGCCTCTCAGCTCCAAAACCACCTGTATTTTCTATGCTTTGATATACTGGAGTGGGGACCCTGTAAGGTTTTCTCTTCTGCTAGCTGGCAGTGTTGAACTCTGTCAGTAGAGCACCCCAGAGGTGTACATTCTTTTCCGTCTTGCCTCTGGCACACAGCAGCGAATGGGAACTGCAACCCACACTCATGCACACCAGAGGCTCGACTATCCAGAGGGTGACTCCCCAGTTAAGTTCAGGGGCACCTCAGCAGGACATTTCCTGCTTGCCAGCCCCAGCCTGTAGCATGTGAAAATGAAATACTTTCACCTGTGATGATTTCTCTGAATTCAGGTAGATGATGGAGGATAGTGCAGTGAAATTTTGATTTAATTCATTTACAACTAATGTCAGAGAATGCAGTTGTTTTGTGGGAGAATCCTGTGAAACCATAAGAGGGCTGGTAAAGAAGTATCGAAGGTAGCAGCTCCCTATTTTATTCAAATCACAAGGATCCATGCCTTATCCATTTATATAAGGTCCAGGAAAAAAAAGAGTTATAATGAAATAAATATTTGCTCCTTTGTTTGGACTGAAAAAGCCAGACTTTCTGATGGGGTCTATAATAATTTAGCTGACTGGTTTGATAGGCTTGGCATTGCCAATAATGGGTTGTTAGATAAGTTCCATGCTTTTTAGGAAAATACATTTAAAGCACGTAAGTAAAAACATCAGTTCATTTATTGGCAAGTATGTATTGAGGTTAATATTTGTATTTTTCCAACCTTTTTAAAACTTCTCGGGTTAAATAAGATACCTCCAGGTGAAAGAGTAAAGAAAAATTGCATTACTCACAATAAAATACACTATGCCACAGTAGCAAATTATCTGTGTATCTGTCAGAGAAGCAGAACCACTAAAAGTATATTAAGGGATTTTTTTTTTTTTTTTTTTTGCAAGGAGTTGGCATAAGAAACTTGTCAAATCTAGTTAGGCAATCTCTGTAGGGCTATTGTCTTTATAGGTGATACCGGATCTTAAAGTCTGTGGGACAGGCAGTCGGGAAGAGAAGATAGATGTAATGTCGGAGAGCGCAAGCATAGGGGCCCAAGAGGACAGGCTGAAACCTGTGTTCTTATTGCCCTTGACTTTGGTGGTATAAGATGTCTTTTTTTTTTTTTTTAAGATTTATTTTATTGATTTTTGACAGAGAGAGACAGAGAGAAAGGGGAGGGCCCAGAGCAAGTCTCCATAGTCGACATTAGTTTTCCATATGTTTCACTCCACAGGTGGTCATGGGGCTGCGCCGGCAAGAACTGAACTGGGGGCACACCTCAGTTCAGCATGTGGGTCCGCACGGGCCGGGGCTGGGGCTGGGATTCGATCCTCAGTCCCCAGGGCTTCAAAGCGAGCGCTTAACCCGCTGAGCCATCCCAGCTTTCCCTAGATGTCTTAACAGAGGCTGGAGCCCTGTGTCACAGAGCTGAACATCTACACCTGGCCCAGGAATCGGGAGATGCTAAAGCAGTTGCAGAAGCAGCCACTCCTCACACCAGGAAGGTGAATGAGCAAATCAACAATGTAGTATACATGGGCTACTTTCCAGAAATGTATCCATTTTTTTTAGATGGTTGAATTTTTTTGGCATATAATTGTTCGTAGTATTCTTTACTAATTGTGTTTCTGTGGTGTCAAGTTGTAACTTCTCTTTCATTTATGATTTTATTTGAGCTTTTTCTTGAGGTGTTTGGCTAAAGGTTTGTCTATTTATGTTTTCAAAGAACCAGCTTAGTTTTGTTTTTTGTTTTTTTATTTCAATTTTATTTATGCTCTCATCTTAACTATTTCCTTCTTTCTGCTTACTTTGGGTTTTGTTTGTTCTTTTTGTGGTCCCTTTACTTATAGTTATTTTATTTGGGATTTTTCTTATTTCTTGAGGCAGACCTGTATTGCTATGAGCTTCCCTCTTAGAACTGCTTTTGCTGCATCCCATACATTTTGTAAAGTTGCGTTTTCACTTTCTTTTGTTTCAAGATAGCTTTTGATATCTAGTTTGATTACCTTGTTAGTTGTTTAGTAGAATGTTTTGTCCCCACATATTTTTGTTTTTTCCAGTTTTTATTCCTGCAGTTGATTTCTAGTTTTATGCCATTTTGTTTAGAAAAGATGCTTGGCATGATTTCATTCTTCTTAAGTTTAATGTTTTGTGGCCTAATAATGTGATTTATCCTGGAGAATGTTTTATGTACACTTGAAAAAGAAATGTGTATTATACAGTTTTTAAATGAAATGTTCTATATCTAGTAAGTTGATCTCATCTAATGAGACATTTAAGGCCATTATATCATTAATAATTTTCTGTCTGGATGATCTATCCATTGATGTGAATGGGGCATTATTGTATTACTATGGATTTCTGCCTTTATGTCCATTAATAATTGCTTGATATATTTAGGTGCTCCCACTGTTAGGTGCATAGATATGTACAATTGCTATATCCTCTTCTCGGACTGACTCCTTTATAATTATCTAGTGTCCTTTGTCTTTTTTTACATTTTTTGTTTTAAAGTCTATTTTGTATGATATAAGTATTGCTACTCTTGTTTTCATTTCTATTTGCATGGAATATCTTATTTTCATCCTTTCACTCTCAGTCTATAGATGTCTTTTGATTTGATATGAGTCTATTTTAAGCAGCATATAGATGGGTTGCAGTTTTTAATCCATTCAGCCTTCCTACATCTTTTTGCTGGGGCATTTGATCCATTTACATTTAAAGTTAAGCTCTCGCTTTGCAGCCCCGGGAACCAAGGATCGAATCCTGGCCCATGTGGACCCATATGCTGAACTGGGGTGTGCCCCCGCTTCATTTCTCACCAGGGTGAGCTTCCCTTACAGGAGGCTCCTGCCCACCTGTGTAGAACAAAACCATGTCAAAATCTGATGACATACAACTATGGAGACTGCTCTGGGCCCTCTCCCTTCTCTCTTGTCACAAAACAGTAAAATAAATCTTTAAAGTTATTGGTGAGTATGTACTTACTGCCATTTTGTTCATTGTTTTTGGATTGTTTTATACTTGTCCTTTGTTCCTTTTTTCTTCTTTTGACCTCTTCCTTTGTGGTTTGCTGTTTTTCTGTAGTGTTTTGTTTAGGTTCATTTCTCTTTGTTCTTTATCTTTTTTAGTTTTTTTGGTTTATCATTACTATGAGATTTATGTATATCTTTATAGCAGTCTGTTTTAAGCTAGTGGGCTTTTAAAATCTGATATATTCTATAAGAACTATTTGTTTACTCCCCTTCCATGCTTTGTTATGGATGTCATATTGTAGATCTTTTTGTGTTGTGTATCTCCTAACTACTTAGTGTAGTTTGAGTTTTGATTGATCCTTTTTTTATATATATAGTTTATTATTATCTGTGGAAAGTCAGATTTACTTATTACTCAGCCATATCAGAATATACCCATTGTTTTGCTTTGTTTTCCTCCATCAGCTGGTTGTAGAGAACCTCCTTCACCCATTGAAGCCGTAGGTATGAGCTGAAGTAGAGGCATTAGTATGGCTCAAAACTGGAAGCCATTTAGTCACACAGTAAATGGGCTGGAGCAGTATTCCCAAGGGCAGAACATGTGTCTCTAAAACCAGAAGAGGCCTGCCAAAATGGTGCTTCTTTATTAGTGTTAGGAGCTGCAAGGCACAATAATAATTCCTGTACTCTTAGGGGGAATGTCCTGGCATGACACACCCCAGATCATTGAGCTTCACAGCTACCCTGGAAGAGCCTGAGTTTTATCCCTCAGCCTCTGGAACAAATGGTCTTACCAGGGCATCTAGGGTAATTGCCACTTCCTGCTCATTGGGTCCAATTAATAGTATGTATTTATATAATGGACCATTGCAATCTTACATGGAAGTTCCAGAAAAGTCAAGGTCCATTTGGTCTGTTTTGACTGAGAACAGAAAAGTTAACAGGAGAGCACTTGAAGCAAGACTGTGAGTACATCTGTTGACTATCCCATGTAAATGCAAATTGCTTCTGATCTTCCTTTCTGATGGATATTGAAAGAAACACACTCATTAGATCAGTAGCCACCTGCTATGTAAGAGGCTATGTTGCTTCATTCTAGTATAGAAACCACATCCAGCATAGCAGTTCAGTTGTGTGGCTACCACTTCATTAAGTTTGCAGTAGTCTACTGTCATCTGCAATAATTCATCTGGTTTTGCAGGTTCCAGACTGGTGGATTAAAATGGGATATAAAAAAATAGGAATCATCTCTTCAGTCATAGATCCTTTCAAACATCAGCTTTCACTTGGCCTGTTCTCTGACTATACCCCAGTTCAGATTACTAAGGGAGAAATTCTGATGGATTCAGCTTTGTCCTTACTGAGTCGTTTTGTTTTGCTTTTTATGTCCTGAAGGAAGACTCAGTTCATCCAGTAGGTTCTGTTTCATCAGTTTGTCAGCATGTTCCCTTTTTCATAGAATAGGTAATAAAAATGTATTGCAGCATTTTTCAGAGCCTCCTCATCTCATTCAAAGTTGTGGGACATGAAGGGGTTAGAGATAGGAAGTAATGATGCAAGAACGTTGAAACCTGCAGAGCATTTTTATAAGTTTATTTAAACCACACTGAGGACTTGTAGGAAGCGAGATCTCAGCTGCTCCAGAAAATGACAGTTTTGCCATTCTTTTTATGCATTTGAAATGAAAGTGGTGGGAAGAAGGCAAGGCAGGGAAATCTCTGATTGGATTACAGGGTAGTTGACAAGATTAGCTCCCTTGACAGTGGTTTTGCCTCTCAGGGGTCTGAAACAGTGTTTCTTTGGCATTTAAAAGGTGTGTTACCTTAGATCAGGGGTGTCAAACTCTATTAAAACACAGGCCATTTGGTGCAACAGGCAAGATTCACGTGGGCCACATCACATTTACAAACATTGCTGAAACTGAGTCAGCGCGTTTATACATGCCCACAGGCCCCCAGGAAAGGCACTGGGTCACGTGTATACTCATCTTCAGTAGTTAAAGGGTTAACGAGGGAATTGTGTGTACGGTATTGCCTCCATCTCCCCTAAGCGTTATTGTCTTCATAACAATTTTTTCTATTTTCATTTTATTTCAGAGCATCGTGGGCCACAAAAAATTACTTTGGGGGCCGCCAGTTTGACACCCCTGCCTTAGATGCTTAAGAGCAATGGAAGGGCTTGCTTAAGAAAAAAAGAGAAGCTTTTTACTAAAGAAGTTATAGGCCTAGGCTGTGACTACCTACCAAGCATGACCTGCCCAATTAGGAATTTATGATCAGATGACCCTGTGAGGTTACTTTCCCTTCACTGAACATGTCAGATTTATTTCAGAGCTCCTTTTTTTCTTCACAGGATAGGGCTATAATGGCTATAGGCTAATGTAATGGTCAGTGGAGGCCTCTGAAGTTGTCCACTATTGTGCTTGTACACTGAGTACTTCATTCACTTCAGTTATTTTTCTTTCATGCCTAGACGTTTTTACTTGTGTCTTTTAATAGCAGCTTTCTTGAGATACAGTCATGCACCACTTAATGACGGGGACATGTTCTGAGAAATGCTTTGTTAGGTGATTTTGTCATTCGAACATCGTAGAGTTCATTTACTCAAACCTAGATGGTATAGCCTACTACACACCAGGCTATAGCCTATTGCTCTGTAGGGGAGGAAAGCTAATTTTCCTTCTGCTCTTCTGGGTTTTCAGCTGAGACATCCCTGGAGTCAAAGACAGATTAGGGGATTCCTGGATGGCTCAGCGTATTGAGCACTTGTCTTGCAGCCCTTGGGTCTGAGGATGGAATTTCAGCCCCTGCGGACCCATGTGCTGAGCTCAGGTGTGGCCTCCAGCTCGTGGGGTTATGCCTAGAATTACAAGTACCTAGTCTGCCATCACCAGAAGTGGAAGTCCTGTCAGTATTGGTTTTAACTAAAGACATACTTATTATTAATTGACCTCTGGAACCACAGTGGGTTAATATATATCCAGTCTACAGCCCCCAGACGTCCACTGCTCCCTTTGCAAAAACCCTTTATGTTTGAAGGGCCCAGACTGAGTGAACTCATGTTGCAACATGCTGGGTTCTGAGTGTTTGGGGATCAGCTAAAGTCTCATTTTCTGCCTTCGTGGACCCTGCTGTCCACCTCTCACTTTCTAAAGCCTGTAGCCTGTGTGGGCCAGCTTTCTCATTCAAAATCAGCATCATCCCACTGGTCTCTTGAATTGCTGTGCTCATGATCTCAGCTGTCCAGATCACCCAGTTCACAGGCCTGCCAGACACTGACCGTGGGCCGCCACCTGCTGGTGGGAAGCTTTCTAGGGCAGTGACCGCCCAGGGCTGCAGGCAGAGTGGGGATTCTTTATCTTAATGCAAACTTGTCCAACCTGCTAATGGGCCCAGGACGGCTTTGAATGTGGCCCAACACAAATGCGTAAACTTTATTAAATCATTCTGAGATTTTTTTACAATTTTTTTTTAGCTCATCAGCTGTTGTTAGTGTGAGTATATTTTATGTGTGGCCCAAAACAGTTCATCCAGTGTGGCCCAGGGAAGCCACAAGTTTGGACAACCCTGTCTTATGGTGTTCAAACAGAATGTAAGTCCCTTCTCAGAATAATATTTGCAAATATACAATATAAAGCACATAGATTACAAGTGAAATGAATCACAATGAAATTTGGGTGTCACTATATTAGAAAAACTATTGCTTATATATGTGACACATACACGTAGTATATATAGATACATATATGTATATAGCACATGAAATAACAAGATCTAACAATAGGTCTAATAACTATAATTTCAAAGGGATGAACAAAAATGATGTTTTGAGAGTCTGCAACAGCTGTAATGTGAGATGAAATCTCTGATTTCTGTTGCTGACAATTAGTTACAGGACTGCTAATACTGCTAGTGTTTGTTTCCTACCTCCATAAGGAAAGACAATGCTGAATTTCAGTTAGAGGTCAGTGAAACTAAAGACTAACTCTTTTCCCATCCAGGTACAAAGACACTGAACTCTACCCATGGATCCCTTGGGAGGTAGGGGTGGGAACCCCAGGTTAAGAACCCTGAATGGGGAGTTAAGAGGCAGAAAAATGCTTCTAAATACAGCAGAGATGGCTCATGGTGCGTGTCTGACTCTTGCTGTGAGTAGTGGGCAGCTGGGGGCAGGAGGGGAAGCATGATGGAGGCAGCACTGCTAGGAGCACAAAGCTTGAATCCCGTTCGTGTCACTTACCAGTGCTGGGAGGTTTGGCCTGACCCTCCCCTTGCCCAGTGTCCATTTTCTCATCTATAAAATGGGAATGACAGTGTCTTCCTCCTGAGTTGTTGAAAGGATTCAGTAAGTTAATACCGGTATGTTAAAATGCACACATGCACACCACCCCCTCACTTACAAGTGAAACTTCTTTCAAAACAGAAACCCCAGTCAGTCCTGCTGTTGACCTGGGAGGTACAGTGTGCTCAGAAGCTGGGCAGCCCTTTCCTTGTCTGGCAGATGGTAGGGGGTGCACCCTGCTATTCCTATCCCATCCCAACCCAAGAGAACAATCCCAAAGGCAAATAGCTTCTCACCTTGTTATTTTATTAGAGGCATATTTACATACTCGCAGTTAACTTTGCAAAGAACATTTTACAAAAGTCTTACATAAAGTTTGGAAACTACATAAAAATAACTTTGATCCTTCATAAGGGAAAATATAAGTTAGTTATATTGACTCTGCAGTAAATTGACTGGAAATGAGAAACAGTTCTGCCTGTCCCTTACAGAGGAGACTTAGCACAGGGCACGGGAACTGCATGGGCCTCCTCAGTGCTGGGCCTCACATATGGGCTTAGTCGTGAGGCTGGAAGGCCCAAGACCCATCCAGAAAGGACAGGGGAGCTACTGGGGCTCTGGCGGCGCTGAGCAGGGAAGCAGCGACTTGACGAGACTCCACCGGGAATGACAAGCCAAGTAAGGGGCTGACCAGACTTCCCTGGGCCATGAAACCAGCATGTCACACCCCAGACTACAAAGGCAGTGTTGTAAACAGCCCCGGTCGGTCCTGTCTAACGTTCGCCAGTGCTGGTCTCGCCTGGCAGAACTGGGTCTGCCTCTGTGGTCACACTGCTGCGTGTTCACATTTCCCCAGCACCTGTGCACCTAAGAGAATCAATGGCAACAATTGTTCCACATGTCTCATTTGTTAAGACCTGAAACTGTCCCATCTGGGTCAAATACTGAAGCGGGCCAGCTGAGTGCTCACTAACCTGAGTGCTCACTAGCCTTTCTGTAGCCCCCGGAGCATTGCTTCTGCATACATAAGGCCTGGGAACCCCAAGTCCCTTCTGTTGAATGGCTACCCTCCCTTTGCAAGATCAGAAGATGGCAGCCAAGAAGACTTCAGGGGATTGCTTTAGAAGAAGCAAGTCTTCCTGGGGTGTCAGTCACTGTCACCAGCGAAGTAGTGCCCAGACTCAGTGTGCCCACCCGATTCCTCAAAATCATCTTCAGTTTCCTGTTATTTTTTTAAGGCAAGTATCTTCCTGAAGAAGCCATTCATTTATATTCATTTCAAGTTAGAAATCAAGGTGAAAAAAGTTTTCTTTGTAAATGAGCTGAATGCTGGTTTGCGCATTTCCTTCTATGGGATTCTGGACACTCTGCAGCCTTGGGGATCAGAACCTGGGTGACCTGAAGGTCCAGGATTCCAACAGAGGTACAGAAGCTTTGCTTCTGCCATGTTCCCAGGGGGCAGGCAGCATTATGTTTCTCCCTGATGCTTGACTTCCTGAGTTAGAGTCCTGGTGACTGCCAGCCTGTCTGGAGTGTAAGGCTGGGCCCCTGAACTAGGAAGGGCCCAGGGCAGAGGGAAACAGCCTTCCCACGTCACCTGCAAACAGGACAGGCAACTGTGCGAGAGCAGACTGGGTTGTGGAAGGCTTGTGTGGTGAGGAGTTTGTCCCTGAAACAGGATCTCATGTGGGGGCCAAAAGGAATCGTGGATGGGGAGGTCTGCCTATGTCATCTTGTTCCTCTGGGGTCAGCACCCAGCACGCCCCATGCCAATGGCTCCACCTGTCATGCTCAGTGGCTCAGGCAGCAAATGTGTTCCAACCTGCCTAGCACAAGAGGCCCAGAGCGAAGGCAAGCCTGGTAGTGCCAGGGGCCCAAGCCCTGTGTGTGTGCGTGTACAGGAAGTGGGGACACAGAATGGCACAGAACTCCTGAGACCAGCAGAATGAATGATGCTGACTCCTCCCCATCAGCCGTGTAGACACAGCCTTGTCTCCAGAGAAAAGCAAATTGGGGGAACTGGAGAAAAGCAGGCACCCCCTGAGCAGCAGGCCAGGCTCCACTGACTGGGAACCAAAATGGTTGTTAGAGCTGTGATTCCCATCTGACTCCATGGCTGGCTGAAAAGCCACGAAGAATTAAATGTGGATGAGCCCACAGTGACTTCAGTGGCAGCACTTGGTGTCCAGAGGACAAAACTGGTATTTTGGCAACTAGGAAGGGCCTCAAGGCCACAGAACACCCATTGATCCTTGGACCCTGACCCCACACACAACCCAAATCACTGACAGCTGGAAGGGATCTGGAGCTCAAAGAGAATGTATATTATGATCAGGCGACACATAATAAAACCTCATCCCCCATGGCTGAGCAAGTAGTCAGGAACATTGGGGTTGCACAGCAAGGGGCTGGATTCAAGCTGGCGTGGAAGCAAGAGGGAAGGGGGTTCCTGAGTTACTTGTTCACAGAATGGGAGGGCCCCAGAGGCCCGCCAAGCTGCCAGCCACAGCCCTGGCTGGCTGTTAGGAAGCGTCTGCAGAGCTGTAGGGGAAGAATTTGGTGGCCTTGTTTGGGGTGGTGGGATCTGGGCACTCCGTGTCCTCGCTGAGTTTGAAGAACATCTCCTGCTCCCGCTTCTTCTGGTTCAAATCTTCTTCCAGAGCCTAGGACACAGAGAGCACAGAGTTCAGTCATATCCATTGGACACAGGTCTCCCAAGCACGGGACCCCCCGCCCCCAGAGTGTCCTCTGGAATTTCCCTCCCAGCTTTCATGCTTGACTATCTTGGCCTTCCCTCTTTCCCAGAGCCCGTCACCCAGAAGGCAAACACCACCTCTTCCCCCCTCAGCCATATAGGAGCTGCCGTGGCCAACAGGGCAATGCCAGTCTGGATGGGGTGTGGGGGAAAGCAGGTGCAAATCTGCTGACAGGGAAACAGCCAAATGAGTGGAGAAAACCTGGAGGTAGAAAATGGAGGAGATTTAACAGCAAGGGAAGCAGAAATGTCCAAGGGCACTGGCCCAAGGAAATCACCCAGGGAGTTTTTTGGGGTTTTTTGTTTTTTTAAAAAAGATTTATTTATTGTTTT
>PVKE010010657.1:0-41971 GCA_004027555.1 Craseonycteris thonglongyai | reverse complement strand
AGTTGGCAGTACAGGGAATTGCCCTCACAATTCCCCAAAGTCTAGGCACAGTGCAGTCCCACAGGAACAAAACTGCTAAGCTGTTTACAAAAAGTTATTCAGTCCTTGGGTAGTTAAATGTAGCTTGAGCATGATTTATGGGAGCTCAGCTCTTTTCCCTACACCTGCCAGTGGACGTCTTTTAATTATTCATTTGAGAAAACCCTGGCTAAAAATACCAATTCTGAAAATGTGTGTGTTCCAAGGAAGAAGGCTAGCCGCATCCAAGGAAATTTCCAGTCCTGTTTGATCTGAGGAAAATAATTCCCCAGTTCCATGCACAGGAAGATGCTTAAGAGAGATTGAAGTGCTTTTAGATGATTTCAAAATAAACACACCCTCCCAAGTTATCTTCTTTGTCCTTCTGGAGAAAATTGGAAGGGTAAATGACGTTCCATGGAATGATCATCTGAAAAGAGCATAAATAGGGTAAGACACCTTCCGAGCTCCCAGGTGAGGCTTCCTGGCCTGGGGGGCCGGATTCGACACCCCTTCTTCTGGAGCAAAGTATAACATCAGGTATGGCTGTCCGTTAACAAGCCCATCTGGGCAGCAGAAAGCTCGGAGAAGTAGCCACAAAGGAGAAAAATGTAATTTTGATACAGGAAATAGAAGAAGAACATAGAGCTTTTCACTCAAGATATATGTTTCTTCTGTCTAAAACCAACAATTTTGGAAAATGAAGCTAAGAGTTTAAAAAATAAGGGCTCTGTCAGGGAAAATAAAACAGGTCCCCCTGCATCCATTAGACTTCCTTTAATTGAAAACTGGAGTACAATCTAACTAATTGGCAGCTACCTCTTTGATTACTGGGTCCATTTCCCCCTTCTCTCCAGTGTAATCAGAAGGCTGCTACTCTTTGGAGCAACTAAAGTCAGGTATGAATTGGAAAAGCAGAGAAGTAACACTTAAAAAAATTAATTGTGTGTATTCTGTCAGATTTTGTCTTACGACACAGGTACAGAAAGTACACAAGTTCCTCAAAGCAGCAGTCGCTCCAGAAGTGTATTTTTACATAGCACAGTACTTCAGTGGAAGCTAATGTGCTAATTGCAGGCAAGTTCATGTTGTTTAAAAAAGCTTTTTACCTATTGCTTTGGGGACCTATTTAATTTCAAATCTTGGCACTGCACTGACATAATATAGCAACTTTAATTTCAAAGATCAAGACAAGAGGAACTATGGGTGAAATTTGAGCCTACTTGTTAATTTGCAAGAAGAAAGAAGGGAGGTTGGGATGAATCATGAAGTTTAGATTTCGGTCTGAATTTATATTAGAATTTCACTATTGAAAATATAATTTCCTTTTTCTTATATTTTGGGAACTCTGCTGGTGGTTACATTTATTGAATTTAAGTTTCTATATTGACCTTTCATTTCCTCCCTTTCCTTCTACATGAAATCTCTACGTGATATTTAAAAGGCAAAAAGCACTTGCTACATGTTATTTTTTAATTGTAAACGTTGCACATGTTCAATCACAAAGATGATTAAGATACATGCCTGCCTGCAAGGGACTCCTGTTTTAAGGAGGATGGAGACACAAAGATCAATCGTTGCGATTTTGTAGGATGAATGTTACAACAAGGTATGTAGGTTGAAATTCTCAGGGGCCCAACCCCTCTTGGGGGGTTATGTCTTGGCCAGTGTGAACCAAAGGACAAAGCAAGGAAAGGTCTTTCGGGTCACAGGGAACAGCATGTGCAAAGGCACAGAGGAAAGAGAGAACACTGTAGGTTTGGGGGGCCTGGGTACGTATAATTGGACAAAGGGCAGGTGTAACCTTTGAGGGGCAGGCAGTCTCTACGCCATTTCCTTATGAGCTCGGAGTTTAGAGGTTGTGGGTTTGGAATAATACACTGTATCAAGTCATGGCTTTTCCATACAGGACAGAAACCATTTTGAGAGCTGGAGCTTATGCAGTATTTTCTCAATAAACTGTTAGTGAAATTTTGTGCTGCTGGAACAGAGAAGCAGAAGGCTATATCCAATAAGTGCCCCTTAGTTTAGTTGTCTGACTTGAAGGTTTAAACCTGAATGCCTGACTGGCTTCCTTTTTCTCCCAGCTCTTTGCCCTACACCTGCCTGTGGACATCTTTTAATTACTGATTTGAGAAAACCCTGGATAAAAATATCAATCCTGAAAAATGTGTGTGTTCCAAGGAAGAAGGCCAATTACATTCAAGGAAATTTCCAGTTCTTTTTATTTCAGATTTCTTCCTTTCACTTCAGATTTAGGACATAACCACGTTTTAAACTGAGTGAGAAAATTTCCAGTGAGAAGATTCTAGAATGATACTGAAAATTAAATTAACGTGCAAAAGGTACAACAAACTGTGAACATGCATATTTTTCTTTTCTAGTTTTGGCCCTTCTTAATATCATAAGACAATACAAGTACAACATAATTATTGGGTCTGTGAAAGGCCTTTGAATGATGTGATATGGAGAGTTGCTATGGTCGTGTGCATAGCAGTGGTTATGACAGAGCTAAGGCCTGGCTTTGTTGACAGGGAAGCATGCACACCAAACGTTTAAAAGAGGTTTTAAAGAGTCAAGCTCTTCTGCAGATTTTAAATATATTTGAGCATGTCTTGGCTCTGTTTCCTTCTGCTTACCTTTTTTTCCCCTCTTCAGTACAGATGAGAATCTTTAATTTAGGTCCAGATGAGATTTAGTAATTAATGTGCAAAGCAGCTGGAGTCTGCTAACTCCTAGGGTGTAGCTTAGGAGCTATTTTGGTACACTTTCTCAGTAAAATAATTGAGAATTAAAAAACTTAAAATGCATTGGCTCCTTGCCCTGTTATATCTAGAGTAATCCTGATAATAAAGCAGTAACTATGGGTTTCACCATGGAAGGGCACAAAATAACTGACCCAAGTAATCTAGAAAACAGATGTCTTTGGTTGGTTTAAAGTAAATTCTAAAGACCAGATTTAAAGAAAGCTATGTGGAGCCCAGTGAAATTGTCCATTTTAGAACTTTTTCCTATCTTAAATTTTTCTCCCTGCCATATCTCAACTCAAATTCTTGAGAAGAGGAGAAGTGGTCCCCCAAGATATTATATTTATACTATTTAGCCTGCTGTACAGAAACTCTTTGGATAACAAATTAACTTTTCAATCTCATATTCTTCACCTTCTTTCCAATTCATTGCCTATATAGGCTCCCAAGTGGGGCTCAGAGACAGCTAGAAGGTGTAGGGATGAGCTTTTGGGCACCCTCCTGAAATTGCACTTAAATATATATCTTATTAGGAAGGAAATTTTTTCAATTTCTGAAAAAGTTCTTTGTATTCTCCCTGTTTCTCCCAGTCCTCTCCGAAGTCCCGTAAGTGTGTGTGAAATAGAGTCCAGTAGTAGAACAGAAAATATCTCCTGAATGGTTTCCCTTTTTGGCTCTTGCTAGGGTCATGGAATTGCTCAGAATCTTTCAGGGGGTCCTGAGGGAAATAGCATGATTGTGGTGGACTTGCTTAATTCTGTTTGATCTACACTCATAAAACTAGCTTTAAGGTCAACTAGAGGTGAAGAGAAACTAAGACTTCCACGTCCTCATGAAGGAAAAAGGTTGGAAACCATTGCAATAGATAGAATTCTAGAGCCAGGACTTGGCTTCTTAATTTGCAGGAACCAACGCAAAATGAAAATGCTTGCTGCTTGTTCCACAGTTTCAGAATTTCAGGACAGTGACAGCAGAGCCACAAACGAAGTGCAAGGTCCTTCTAAGTATAGGACTCTGTGTGACTAAACAGGTTGCATGTCCCTGAAGCCAGCCCTGTCTGTAACAAGTCCCTTTACCTTTTGAAAATAGCCAGTTTAACTTATATTACTTGCCTGACAAAACTCTCTACCCCCAAATTTTGTTTTGAGATTATTAGCCACAAAATCTGGTAGATTAGTTGCCTACCAATTAGAATAGGGTTATAATGATCAGACCTATATGATAGCTGATGACCTTCACATATTATTATTTTAAACAAGGTCATGTTTTGAAAGTATAAAAAAGATATTTTTACCTAAATTAGAAGATATTTTATCCAGCTGTTTAATCCCTTCATATCGTTGGTTTTCAGCTCTTATTACCTAATAGCATTTCTTCCCTGGATCCTGTTCCTCTAAAATAAAGAACTATATGACCTGACTTCGTTGGCTCACTGCCCTTCCTGGGACATCCACCCTTTGGAAGTTTAGACCTTGATCTCTGATGTTATGAGTTCAAGTTCTCAGTTAAGAAAGTGGGCCACCTTCTCATTGGTCTTTCCAGGGAGCTTTAATTAATTGAGGATTAAAAGGATTGAGAGTATTGGCCTCGGGGTCTAACAGGGGTTGAGTTCTCAGGGGTTCACCTGACAAAGTCCAGGAAAATTCCATCAACACCTTTTTCCGGAAAGAATCGTCCCCACGGAGACAATGCTTTTGCTAAATCTGTAGTCATTGCCTTCTTTAGAATCATCTTTGTATGTATCTTCCAAAAGACAGGCTTTCCTTTCTAACCTAGGCAAGAGTGAATGTGCCAAGGAAGCTTCTGGTCCAGGGAAGTTGAAAGGAAACAGCTAGGCCTGAAATACATGGTCAGGTTCAAAGTGAAAGGACAGAAGAGATGCTTTCCCAGTTAGCAGTTAAGAGGCGCTATAGAATAATGGACCTTATAGAAGCCATGGCTATTAAACACCGAGTGTGCTTTCTTCATTTTTGTCATTCATTTTTCTGTACTAAATTCCTAACAGTGAGACCTCGTCTTGGTGGGGATTTTTTTTTTTTTTAAACAAAAAATAAACAACTGTAAGCCTCTACCCCTTGGGACAACTCAACTCTCTTATTTGGAGTATAAATCTTACATTGTTTTCCTTTTTGTGGCTCCGAGTGTGGCCCCCTTTCTAACCTGACTTGTTCAGTGTTCTTTTTGTTCCATTCAGGCCCACCCTCCTGCTTAGGCAGAAACCCTCAGTTTGTCATTAAAATAGTAGGCTGTTTTTTGACTTTCTCCCTCCCTCTCACCCATTGTCTTTCCATGAGGTGAAAAGGTCTTTACTTTTCTCTTTCTCCACCCTCCCACCCCCCTACAAATCATGCTATTAATAACTTTTCAGACGTTGTCACGCATTAGACTTCCACTCACTCCGGAGGGTGTTTTTTGTTTGTTTAAGGCAACGTGTTTCCTGGTCTGAAAACTGTGTTTCCCCAAGTAGCTGTGATGGGATTATTCCATATTCACCTCTTACTGGCAGCTCCTCTGCTTCTGGTTAGAAATGGGAATTGCAGCTCAGCACGGGCCTGGGTCTCATTTCATGGGGTTCCAGCCTGGTGACTGGGGTGAGGGACTTGTTTGGGGCAGCCACCTGGTAACATTTTGATTGAGATGGGGTTGACATATTTTTTCTTGAATGACCAAGGAAAAATGACAAAGTGACTCCTTACCTTTTTTCTTTTTCTTTTGCTCCAGAAGGAGAAATTACCCTTTTGAACTTTGCATGGGATAGAAATTAACTCTGCAAAAATCTAGTGCAAACAGATGTGTTTCCCACACTATTTTGAGGGTGAATTTCTCCTGATATAGTGCTTTTTATGACTCATATAGCACGAAGTTGCCTTAAAAAAAAAAAAAAGAAAGTGGTTTTTACTTAGTGCCTTTTTTCAAAATAATCATGATGTGTTCTACACACATGAAACCTGATGTAAATGAGTCTAAGGCTAAAAGGCAACTTCCATGGAGAATACCACATTATGAGTTCTCACAAGCAACTTTATGATGAAATAGAAGTCTGCAGCTTGCAATGCTGTTTCAGAAATCACGGATTCTTGGGCTACATTCTGCCCAGACCTGAAAGCAGGATCAGGGTTTTAGATATTTGTATTGCTAAGAGCTCACTATCTGCTTTATTATGTGTAAAATAATAGCATGATGCAGTCAGTGATTGACAGCTTCCTGAACAATGTCGGCAGAATATAATTCTGACCCTAATCGTCTCTGGCACGAAGGAGTAAGTGTCTCCCCGGTAAATGCCTGGCATGGCCTTCAAGGTCTTCCCCAGTCTGAACATCAATCCAGCTTTTTGCTTGCACACACACACACACACACACACACACACACACCATGCCCATCATTTCATCTCTGCCATCTTGGACCACTTAGCCCTTTCTTATATTGCTGCTCATCCATTACGAGTCAAAGCCTGCCATTGAAATTTGACCCCTTCTCAGAGCAGAGATCAAGTGCCAGTTCCCCTGTGACTCCTTTGAATTCCTATGGCCTTTACTCAGTAAATATTTTATGTATACCTACTATGCACCAGGCACTAGCCTGCTTTCTTTAAAGTTCTTATCACACAGCTTGGTGACATCTGCTATATCAGGCATGTTCAACCTGAGGCCCAGGGCTGCTTTGAATGAGGCTCAACACAAATTCTTAAAACATTATGGGATTTTTTTGCAACCTTTTATTTTTTTAGCTCATCAGCTATTATTAGTGTGTTTTATGTGTGGCCCAAGACAATTCTTCTTCCAATGTGGCCCAGGGAAGCCAAAAGGTTGAACACTGCTGTGCTATATAGTGTTCTCTTATCTTTTTATTCCTGGTAGATTGAGAAAGGACAGGAACTATACCTCGTATAGCTGAGGGGGTAGGGGTGGCTGACCGCCCACACAGTTGAAATTTTATATATAACGTTTGACTCCCCAAATGCTTCACTAATTAATTAGCCTACTGTTGACCAGAAGCCATACCAATGCCATAGTCTATTAACACATATTTTGTATGTTACAATATGAGATGCTATATTCTTTCAATAAAATAAGGTAGAGAAAAGACAATGTTACTAAGAAAATCATAAGGAAGAAAAAATATAATACTGTATGTATTTGTTGAAAAATGGGATTTAAATCCACATGCAATTCAAACCCATGTTGTTCAAGGGTCAACTGTCCATCTTAGTATGCCCAAGAGAGCCCCCCTCCCACCACATCCACTCCAGTTAACTGGCATTGAGTGAATGAATCAGTATGTGAATGAGCAAATACAGAGATGGCCTTTGGAATTATAGGCTGTCTACTCACAATAACCTCTATCGTTCAGAGATCCAGAACAGTGTCCCATCCTATTTGGGAATCTGTATTTTAAATATGAACTGCATGTTGGAAACAATTCAGACGGAAGCTTTGGAAAAAGAGGCTTCTTCGGTCGCCGGTGATAGCACTCAGGGGACACTGGCTGCGCACCGGGGGCACTGTGCTGACACTTCACAGGTGTTTCTTGAGTGGGCACACTCAGTCATCCCCTGAGGGAGGTATTTTTAGTATCTCCAGTTTACAGATGATAAAAACTGAGGCCTTGGTATAACTCACTGAACATCACACAGATCGTAAGTGACAGAGTTCGAATCCACATGTGCCTGAACTAAAGTCTAATTCATCTCTCGGCTAGCATCTAAACCAGGCACGTTCAGCCTGTGGCCCAGAACAGCTTTGCTACCGAATACAAATTCTTAAAACATTATATATATATATATATCATCAGCTATCGTTAATGTACTTTATGTGTGGCCCAAGATAGTTCTTCTTCTTCTAATGTGGCCCAGGGAAGCCAAAAGGTTGCACATTGCTGATCTACATTTAAAAAAATCACCCTCTATGGGAGAGGGTGGAGAACATCTTGTGAGATAACATCTGAAGACTAGAAGGTGAAACAGACTCCATGAATGGAAAACATATTACAAGAATTAGAGCAATGAATTGAGAGTATCCGAGGAGGGGAGTTGGCCCAACTTAATCTCCTATCAAAATTAGAAGGGAGTCCAATGAGCTACTTTTCTGTTCTCCATGTTCTTTACAGATTTGGGATTAGAGACTAGTCCATCAAGGGAATGATGAGTTTTTAGGTATAGGAGAAAGTTTAGTTTTTAAAAACATAGTTACCTTTTGATTTAGGCTTATCTTTGCAGTCTAGAGAATAGAGGATTAGTTAGAACAGTGGTACCTCATAACCCCCAAAGGGAGACAAAAGTGATCTGAGTAAGATATGGGCATAACATGAGTATTCCTAAGACATAAACCATGAAGCAGATGGCTCTAATGCATATGTGGCCTTTTCTACCATACAAGTATTATTATTATTATTATCATTATTGTTTGGACCCCAGTTCTCTGATTAAAAAAAAATAGAAGAGCATGAGGTAAGAAAGGTAGAAAAATTCATGATTAGGAAACACTTGGCTCAGTTTGTAATGAAGAGCATTGTTCTTGTTCTAAGTTATTAGAATGTTAATTGTGCTACTGGCTTTGACTGTCACAAACAACAGATGTCATGGTTAATCTATAGAAGCCACAATTAAACAGAAGTCATGATTAAACAGCAGAAGTCACAGTTAACCAACAAAAGTAGTTAACCAACAAAAACCATGATTAATTAACAAGAGTTAAGATTAACCAACAGACATTATGATTAACAACAGAAATCATAGTTAACTAACAGAAATCATGATTAACCAACTGAAGTTCTGTTGTCTAACCTGATTAGCATGCAAATCAGAGGGTATTTGCTAACTGCAGAGAAATATGATTGCTTACTTTCTTAAGTGCACATAATATCATCCTAAAGCAATACATTATTATTGAAGATTTTTTTTAATGGAATTAAGGGATAATACATCCATAATTATCCCTCTGGCTCTGGTTATAGCTGAGAATTTCATCATTCACTCATTCATTCAATATTTATTTACTAAATATACTGTGTGTCAGGATCTGTCCTAGCTCAGGGGGTACATACCAATATCATTTTATTAGGTGTTGAAATATTAAAATATTTTTCTACATGTGTGTAATAGCCATTGCCTGGAGTCTTTCACTCCTCCCACCCAATTCCACTGTCTTGATTCCAGGGAAACCGTATTAAGCACTTCCCCAAGACCATTTTGGAGCCCATCAACCTGCCTGCTTTGGTTTGGAGGAACCAGCCCCCATGCTCATTCTTCTCTCCTGCCAGGGAGGCCTGCCTCCTAGCAAGGAAGAGGTCACATGTGATGGTGGTACTGTGATACCTCAGTGTGGAAATCCATGCTACCCATTCAACAATGTGAGGCTGTACCACTGGGCAAAGGGCCAGCATCCCCTGTGTCTTCCATGTAGCCTCTGAAGTAAATAGTACTATTTATTTTAGTGTGTCACACTTAAATAGGGTAATAGAGAAGAAAAAGCAAATACCAAGGTTGCCTAGAAGAGGAAGTATTCTTGTGTGCTTGGATCTGTCAGAGAGGGCTTCCTGGATGAGGTGACATATGAGGGTTGTCCAGACAGTATCTAGCTGTGTAATCATTCTTGTTATATTGATGGTGGCTGGATTTTTTCTGGACATCCCTTGTATATATTGAAGACCTGATAAAATTTTTCTGGCTTTACTTGGGAAAAGATGTATAAGGAAGTGAAAGAGTAACAGGGTGGTATCAGCAACCCTAGACTTAGTGTCAGAAAATGAGACCTAATAGCTTTCTGACAACTCAGGGCCATGAGCTTATGGGTATTAGTGAAGTGCTCCAGTTTCAGTCCAGACACAGTTGCTTGCCTGAGGTCTCTCACAGTGGGGTTGTGATGATTCAGATCCAACATAAATGTAAAAGCCATCTGTAAGCCCTCTTGCTAGTGTCTGGCAAGCCCCAGATTAGTCCCAAGAAATTGCCATTTTTGCCCAGACAGGTGCAGGGTCTCTCCTGCCGTAGTCTTCACACACCACTTCCTCCTTGGCCATTTTCTTGACCCACAGATATTCACTCCCTCATTCTCAACTCTGAAGTTATCCCAACTCATCACTTCCTGGTAGTTACACATTAGAATGTCATGGGGATGCTGGGATGGCTCAGTAGGTTGAGCACTCATTTTGTAGCCCAGGGCCTGAGAATCGAATCCAAGCCCCAGCCCATGCAGACCCATATGCTGAACTGGGGTGTGCCCCCAGTTTGGTTCTCATCGGATCAAGCCTCCTATGTGGGAGGCCCCCAGTTCTCGGATCCCACCCCAGGCATGCTTCCCATGGGGGAGTCCTCCTGGCACATGGGGATGTGACTCCCATGTGGGAGGCCCCCAGTCTGGTTCCTGTTCTGAACAGCCCCACGCCCACCTGTGGAGTGAAAGTCTATAGAAAACTGATGACATACAACTATGGAGACTGCTCTAGGCCCTGCCCCTTCTCTTTGTCTCTGTAAAAAAGAGAGAGAGAGAGAGAGAGAGAGAGAGAGAGAGAGAGAGAGAGAGAGAGAGAGAAAGAAAGAAAGAAAGAAAGAAGAAGAAGAAGAAGAAAAAAGAATCCCAGAAATTTATAGCTGGAAAGGATCTCAGAAATAAGCTACCCAGCACCTCACATAGAAGATGAGAGCGTAGGCTCCAATGGCTGTGACTTGTGCAGATTGTTTCTGATGTAGGTAAAAGTCACCTCTCAATTGAGAATATAAAAGTCCTTGCTTTTAATACTCACAGCAACATAGAGGTATGTGTTGAGTGATAGAAGAGAGAGAAGATGGCAG
Organism: Craseonycteris thonglongyai; assembly: GCA_004027555.1. Classification (NCBI taxonomy): domain Eukaryota; kingdom Metazoa; phylum Chordata; class Mammalia; order Chiroptera; family Craseonycteridae; genus Craseonycteris; species Craseonycteris thonglongyai. Next base: position 31,417 of record PVKE010010657.1, on the reverse strand, counting down.
GTACAGCTTCACTCCCTACTCGTACAGTGGAAGTGAGTGAAGATGCTGCACCCTAGCCCCTTGATTTCCCCTCTTTCCCTTCCTCTCTGCCTTCCACCTTCTCCCTCCCCTTGGGCTGCACCCCCACATAGGACCAAGTCCTTTCACTTTCTGTGCTCAGATTTTCAGTCTTTTCTCCTCCAGAAGTGTCTCTACCCACCTATTGGTTTCAAGAATGATTATACTTGAACACTGTACTTTAAAGCTCATTTTTACATAAGAAAAATTTGGGGTTATAATTTTGTTTCCAAAGTATGAGTTTGCCAATTTTAAGTGGGATGGACCCATGGCTTTAAATCACATTGATTACACAGTGAGAAACTTGTTTATTATTATGAATTCCTCAAATAGAGAGTCTCACATCAGTGCTGATCTGTCTCCAGCGTGGGCTTAGCTCCCTTTTCATCAATGAGTAAGAAGGCCCAGGGGCTGCCGCCACCAGCAAATCCAATGTCCAGGGAAACTGAAATAACATCTGATGATTGTTTTGCTTGTCTTTTATTTTATTTACTTTATGAGTGCCTTTTAATATTAACACATAGTGCTGGTGTTCCAATTAAGCCAGAGATTAAAAGTTTTAAATAGTGTTAAACCTAAACAGAAGAGTCAACCTAAATAAAAATATTAAGTAAATAAAACTTAGTTGGCATGGGGCAATGGTGCAACACACATGCTCCTACACACACAAATACACTCAAGCTCACACACACACACACACACACACACACACATACACACACGATCCTCAGAGCAGTGGTCTAAGAGGAAGCCAGCTTTATGGAACAATTCCCAAACAATTTCCGTATCTACTAGAGAGAAGGAGGATTTGTACAGTGTAACCCTCTTTTTGGCCTCAGAGGGTATTTCTGTTTAGCTATACCCTGTATAAAAATACCTCACATCATATAGGTTAGTCAGCAAGTATTCTACCTTGATGGAAATGATTTACTGAAACTTAGACCTCCTGAAATCCAGCCAAAACTCTGATTTGGAAAACCAAGAAGTCCTATTCAGTTTCTGCCGTCATTGTTACTGAACCACACTGGCTGGATAATTAGTGACATATAAAGTTCTTTAGTTCTGTCTTCTTCTTACATCTGAGCATCATGAAGTTGTTTTTCTGTCCTCTGTGGTCACTCCCTAAGAATTTGCTGAACTGAATATTCAGTTTTTCATAAATAGAAGAGGTCACCTTTGTCCATACCTCACTCATTTTACACATGTGAAAAAGACTGGATCTGCCATCATGATTGTGGGTTTTTGGGGGGGGTTTTTTGGCATGAGAAAAATAAAGTTTTCATAAAGTGAGTTTGTACATCTGGTAGCCAAAGGTGTCCTGTAGGTTTGTTTTTTTTTAATATAGTAAAAGATGGGTTTTGAGGTGACCACTCTGCACAGATTTTCTTAGGGTTTAAAAGTATTTGTAACCTGTTATTTTAGATTCTGAGCATATTTGTAGCTCCAAAGGTACAAAAATAAACTGTTTTCTTGGAAAATGTATGTGTCTGGGATGTGACAGCAGTTGCCACCTTAAACAAGATTTCCAGGCATTTACGGTTGAATCATGCCAGTGGAAAATATGTTTATTTAGACATTAAAATCCTAGGGTGCCCAAGCAAATATCCTAAACAATGTGTGTTACATGAGCTTTCCTCACTAATGTGCTTTAACTCTGAATGTTTTTAGTTCTGGCCCCCGGAGTGTTAATGTACTACAGGGAAAGTTAAACTCAGATGGTGAGTCTTATTTGCTGTTTAGCACATTTGACAGTGTTTTTTTACATTGAAAAGATGTTTGTGATGTAGGTAAAAGTCACGTTCCAGTTGAGAATGTAAAACTCCTTGCTTTTAATATGCATTGCAACATAGAGGTATTTGTTGGGCAATAGGAGAAAGAAAAGATGGCAGATATGCCCTGCATTCCCTGTTCATTCATCTGTGTATTTAACAAGCATCACCAGATTCTCTGTTAACTGCAAAGCCGTATGGTACGGTAGAAATGGGGAGGACAAAGAGAAGGTTGGGACTATGGAGCTGAAACCTGCTTTATTTTATTGGTGTTTTACAAAAATCAGGATAGCTTGCCTCTTTCATCAAAATATGATTTCCAGAGTTAAAAAACAATAAATCACTCAACGGCTCAGTAAGCACACATTGAAGACTTATTTAACTCATTAACTGAGGGAAATAGTAGGATGAAAAAGCTGGTTCAAAGGAGGATATGAGAAACATATCTAGGTAGACAGATGGGTTGGATAGATGGATACATAGATTAGATAGATAGATAGATAGATAGATAGATAGATAGATAGATAGATAGATAGATAGATGATAGATAGATAGATAGATGATAGATAGATAGATAGATAGATAGATAGATAGATAGATAGATAGACAGACAGATAGATGATAGAGTGAAAGGAAAACAGAATGCTGAAATAAGATTGTAAAGTTAGATAGAAAACTGGTTAGTGTCCTATGAAGCAATTAAACAGAAATTTGGAGGTTATTTTTCAAACAAGCAGAAATCCTTTGCACCTATGTTAAACAAATATTATTTGTAATTTACCAGTCTTTTACAATCCATACAGCATCTGGGTTCAATCGATAGTAAATAGTAAGCCAAACACAGTTACATTTCTCCAGAGCATTGGATGATTGTTAGGGAAGCTTGGCACTCAATGCTGCAGCATAGTGCTGCCCAATAGAACTTTCTGCAGTGATGGAAATATCCTGTAAGTGTGTTGTGTGGTGTGGTAGCCACTGGCCAGATGTGGCTAGTATGCATTTGAAATACAGCGAGTGCAAATGAGAAACTGAAATTTTAATTTAATCTTTTTTTCATTAATTTTGATTTAAATAGTCACATACGATTAGTAGTTATTTTATTGGACAGCACAGATCTAACATGACATTCCTAATCAGTAATTTTACTGCCTTGTTTCCTGGTTAATTTTTTTCTAAACACCTTGTAAATTATATCATATTTTAAATAATGTAACAAGAGCTGACTATGTACAGGAACTCAGAGAAGACTTTTTGGAAAAGACCTAATGCTTTCATTAATCAAATAATTTCTTTTGTAAATGTGGTGCCTCTTATATTGGGTTTCTTAATAGTAGACTCACCTGAAATCGTCTGGCCAGCAAGGGAGTTGCTTATGAGGCTAAGCCTATTTGGAGGGAACCCAACTCTGCATTATGTTTTGCAAGTGAATCAGCTTGGTATTAATTTTCTTTTAGCAAGATAATGATGGTCATGTCTAGTTTTGATTAAAAGGTACTTTCTGGTTTGCAAAGAGGCAGAACTGACTATTCATATGTCACAAGGATTTTAAGGCTTAACTAAGTTAACTTTTGTGCTGCCATCACTTCATTATTCAGAAGGAGCAATCAATTCAATGCATTGATAAGATTGGCTATGGTTCTCATGAAGCCCAGTAGTTTTACTTAGTTTTCTCCTCCTCTGGTTTGCTTGCAGGGGTTTTTCCGCAGAAGTATTCAGAAGAACATGATTTACACTTGTCACCGAGATAAGAACTGTGTTATTAATAAAGTCACCAGGAATCGATGCCAGTACTGTCGACTCCAGAAGTGCTTTGAAGTGGGAATGTCCAAAGAATGTAAGTGGAGTCTCAAAATGTTTTGCCTATTTGTCTTATCTATAAATAGCATTTGCTCAGCTTCCAAAATCAAGTTGTGGGAGACGTCAGCGTGTGGAATTCTGATGTGAACTAATGACATGTTGCCAAGGGCAGGTGTAAACAGAATGACATGAAAATAGAATAACTGTGGGGATTTTCAGATAAAATCTGAGTAGCAGTTGGTGAAAAGACAGGAGTTGGGTGTCGTGGGTGGCAGGTTTGTATGCCACAGTGGTCACTAACACACTGTGCATTTCAGAGCCACTAGTAATTCAAGCATATCATGTAGCCACTCGGGGACTCCATCTTGACAATGGGAATAAAGAGTTTTGCCTGTATTGGTGAGACTAAGATAAGACAAGAGGCAAAGATTCTGACAGTAGTGATAATCTTCCATTTTTTTAGAGGGGAAGAAGCATAAAACTTCTGTTGAAGAAGAAACATGTAAAAATTCAGCACATTGGCATTTCCCCAAACTTGATTTAGTTTAGTTTTTAGTTTTGTTTTGTTTCTCTGTCCCAGCCACCCCCTCCTCCAAACAATTTTACACTTTATTCATACAAAAAAAATTTTAGTAAATCAAAAATTAGTGGTCCATAAACATATGATAATGGGGATTTGAAATAGACATGCTTTTTATATAGGCAAGTATAGATACCACAGAAAATTCCACTCTTACATTCTCTCTTTGGGAATAAGAAGGTGACAGGCGCATGGCTTGGTTCAGGCAGGCCTAAGGCAGATGTAGGGATATGTGCCAGGTGACACATCTAATGGGATTGCTGTTTCTTCCTTTCTTTCTCCACTTGGGTATTGGGCAAAGGCCAACTGTGAATGGGCAATGGGCTAGGTGCTGTGAGGGCACTCTGGAGATGCCTGAGATCTGACCACTGCCCTCTAAGATGTGGGGTAAAAAGCCACGGTCCTACAGTGGAGTTTGTAGACTTCTTATGGGTGCAGGGCTCTCGGATTTTGGAAGTGGGATATTGGGCCATGGGAGGAAGACAGCCAGAGGAGGGAAAGCCTGTGAGCCAAGGAAGGAAAGCCTGTGAGCCAAGTAGCATTGCTCTGAGTGTGGGCAGTTGCCATACTGGCTCTCTGCTAGGAGCTCCTGCTAGGCTGTTTCTTGGTGCCCTGCCCAGCATCCTAAATGTAACTAGAGTTTATTTGCTTCTCTGTCTCTTGGATTTCTACACTTCAGGGAAAACTTTAGGGTTGGGCTCAACTGAGATGACTCAGGCCAGTTAGCGTATTCTATGTCCCAGTCACAGTCATTTGTTCATGGTGTGAACATCTAACCTAGGCTGGTCTAATAAGAATGAATTCAAGACTCATGCTTATGATCCATAGAAGAAAACAATGATAAATTAGACTTCATCAAAATTAAAAATGTCTGCTCTCTAAAAGACACTGTAAAATTAATGAAAAGACAGGCCACAGAACTAGTCTTTTTATTTAATTTATTGATGAGTTGTAAATATGGAAAAATATTTACAAATCACACATCTGATAAAGGATTTGTATCTAGAATATATAAAACCTGTGGAAACTCAATAATATGAAAGCAAATAACCCAATTAAAAGAAAAATAGCCCGTCCCCTTCATTGTATTAATTTTAAATATCCCGATTTTGGTCATTGGGCTATTGCTATATAAGAGAATGTTCTTGTTCTTGAAGTCTGCAACTAACGCTTCATGGTTCAAAACTGTGTGTGTATGTGTGTGTATGTGTGTGTGTGTAGAATGAGAAAAAGAAAGAGAGAAAAAGCAAATGTGGCAAAATATTAAGAATTGTGAATCTGGAAAAGGGGTATATAAGAATTCTTTGTAATATTCTTGCAACTTTTCAGCATATTTGAAACTGTATTAAAATAAAATTACCAAAACAAAACAAGACCCATGTTTAGAATATTAGGACAGAAGTGCCCTTTCTTCTTCCAATGCACATAAGTGCAGAAGCAAGTAGTCCCAAGTACCCTTGGATGCTATCCCCCACCCACAAGGGAAGTCAGCTGCAGGACAAAGTAGGCACCATGGAGAGAAGAGTGGAAAGATGGAAATCACACCCTCAATGGCATTGTTAAATTGCTAACTCGACTGACCTGGAAACCTCTGTTTCCAGATCATTTTGTTGTATTTGCTGATAAGTATCCATTGAGGCAGTTGGGGTTGGGGTCTTATTCGTATTTAGGGTCTTAATGAACAAGAATGGACTGGGTCGTCAGGTAAGAAAGCGTCCTGCATGTGCCATCCCTTCTGGGACAATTTTTTCCGCTGCATGGTTCTATCTGTAGATGATACGTTCATTGGCTATATTGTAGTCAGGTCCCTTTGATTCCTCCAAACTTTAGAGCTATGGAATTACTTAAAATCAATCAATGTGAAGATAGGAAACAATATTCAATTAGCGCACGCCCCAGATTCTACCATTGAAGAAAAAACTCATGATATTGACCTGAAATTACCAGATTACTTATATGAGTGAGTGGGACTTATAGAATAACCATCTGATGCTCCATTTTTGGTCTGAAATTTTGTGGACATGGATGTCCTACTGTAGTTCTGTGGGAGAATTTCAGTTCAGCTGAAATTCTAAATGAGTAAGCCAGATGTGGACTCAGGGAAAATCAGTACTTTTGCATTTATTTTGTGTGGGCTGCAGACCCATTTCCTGCTTACATTGCTTAAAACCCATATCCTGCTGCTCTGTAAAAACTGGCAGCTTAGTTGGCAATTAAAAAAAATAATGTTTACGCCCATAGGAAAACTCTAGTTTCAACCCTCAAGGAACTTATCACCTTAATTAGATTTAAAAATATTGAAATGGGAAGAAAATAGGATCATTATGCCCAAGTACACAAAAATAAATATATTTTCCTTACAAGGAAATTGAAGGGGAAAAAATGAACAGTTGGAGTGTAGGGACTGAGTTTAGGTTCCATAGACTATTTTAAAAGTTGAAACAGAAGGAAGCAGGAACAAATGAGAATCAGTAACCATTTACACCACAGTGCACGAAACTGAAAGGAACTCAAAGATAATAGAGACTCAGAATGTTAGAACTGAAAAAGGATCTCAGAGGTTGATTTTCACTCACCTCTCTCGTTTGACATATAAGTACACTAGGACCCAAAAAGATGAAACAGGTTTTCCAACAATCTCTGACCGCCTAAAGACAGACCAATACAATTCATGCCTGCCATGGCTCTTTCCCATGCTTTCTCTGCAATACCAAGATTAGCAAAATTTGCATTTAATTCTAGCCACAAATCAAGTCAATTCATTAGTATGTATCAGAACTCTTTGGGTGCGAATGACAGAAAGCCCAGCTCAAACTGGCATAAACTAAAAACTCAGCACATGTAACTGGGCAGTCCAGAGTAACACAGCTGGATCAAGGGCTCATGTTAGTTTTCAGGGCCTTATTCCTCTTTGTCTCTCTCAGCTGTTTTTTGCTTATGTTGGTTTTATTTATAGGAATATTTTCCACATGGCTAATGAAGATAACTACCAGCAGCTCCAGTCTGATAGTCTACCCAGCAAAAAGAGAGGGACTCAGATCCTGATCATTACATCCATTCCTAGGGACCAGTTCTCATTGGCCTAGCTTAGGTCGTGTGCCCCTCTCTGAGCACATTGCTTTCGGGGTGGAAGGTGGGGTAGGATACCATGTGGTTGACTAGGTGTGAATCCTATGCCAACCCCTGGGGGCCAGGATTGTGGTTGGCCTCACCCAATCCACTGGAGCCAGGAGTGTAGGAGAAAGAGTTCCTCAGAAAGACGGGGGGCAAAACTATGTTACACCCACTGTGGTGGTCCCACAGTGCTGTTCCCAGCCCTTTCTTCTTTATGCTGGAGATGGCGAAGGGAAGAAAGGAAGGAAGGAAAGAGGAGGAAATGAGAGAAGAGAGAGAGAAACCTAAGAATCATACAATAGTAATAGCTAACGTAGGGTGTTTCCTATGTGTCAGGCACTGGGTTAAACTCTTTAACTATTAATACTTTATCCCATTTGATCCTCCAACAACCTGTGAGATAGGTGAGTTATAATCCTTCTCTTTCCCTTTTGCTGGGCAGATGTGGGACCTGCAGCATGGAGAGGTTAATTAGCTTACTCATAGTACCACAGTAAGGGGCAGTACTGGGATATAAGACCTGGGTAGTAGCATACACTGCAGGCTATAAAAAGCAGCTTTTAAAACTCTGGGTTCCCATTTCCACTCTACTTTATTGCCAATGGTTAATAAAACAATAGTCACACTTCTTGCTCTATATTAGAGATACGTCCCCTACAAAATCACGGGCACATTTAATTTTTGTAGATCAAATATGGTTTTAAATGTATAAGATTTTGCTAGTCAAGAATCCTTTAGTGTGGCCCATCCCAAAAGCATGAATATTTCTTCATTTTTCTGTTCTGTAATGCTGGTTGGTATACCTTATATTTTCCAAAAGCTTTGCACAGCTAGTCGAGCCTTTTTTTTTTTTTTTTTTTACAGAGGAATAGCTATTTGTCAGAGCATGGAATTTGAAAGCAGTAACAGCAAGTGAAATAAATCGATTTTCAGCAATATTCTAAAAGTAGTACAAAAATTTATGAAGAACTTGGGCGGAAGGCAAAGGAAGCAAAATGACTCAAAGTTGAGGGATGAGCTTCTGTTGGTGGGGTAGGAGGCTTGTAAGGATGTCAGCAAAGTCACATATGTGGCTAAGCCTTAAAATAGAAACAAGAAATAGAAGACAGAAACAATTAATAAAGCCATAAAATTTGGGATTGTGAGCGATGTCTGGACAAGCTTGTGATGCAGATAAGCAGCAAATGGCTCATGATGAGGAAGGACAAGGTTTAAGACGAAGCTGCTCTGAGACTGTGAGTACAGGAAACCTGACCAAAGACATCTGAGTCAGTTACAGAAACTCAAATGACTAGTTTAAACCTTTAAGCCAGGGATCAGCCATTTGATTAAAAAGGGCCTAATAGAAAAAATATTTTTGGTTTTGTGGGCCATACAATCTCTCTCAATCAATTGATTCTGTCACAGCAAAAAAGCAGCCATAGAAAATATACAACAAACAATGTGTGGTTGTGTTCTAATAAAACTTTATTTACAAAAATAGGTGAAGGGCTAAATTTGGCTCCAAATCCATTGTCTGCCAACTTCTGTTTGGAGTGGCTCACCCAATGGCCAAGTATGCCAATTATGGCTGCTCTGTGATCTTCCTCTGGCTCCTACACATCCGTTAAGCTCTTACCAATAGATATCCCAGCTTCCCCAAGCCACAGTGGGCCATGCTGACCCAGGAGCCTCACACCCTGCAGAGGCTTTTCCATGGAATTTGGCTTCCTTCTCCTTAAGTTGAGCCCCAGTAGCCTGCTGAAAAGTCACTTCTCCTTTGAAGCCTTCATTGGACCTCACACCACACTCAAGTCTAGGCAGTTCCTCATTTTCTCCCCTGAACAGCTATCTGACACAAGACAGTTCTGGGTGTGCATCCATTCAGTTCTCATTCATTTGCTTCTTTGATCCCAGCCTAGGACAAGTTATTTAACTTCTCAGGTTTGTGTTTTCTACCAGGATAAAAGGAACATTCGTATTGACTAATAGCCCAGGCATGATGCAAGAATCGATGCTTTTAATCCTGTTTAGATAACAGTGTTTCTGCAGGCTGCTTCCTCTTGCCAGTTCCCTTCCTTAGAAGATATTAGATCCTCTAGTGTGTTTGCTATCGAAAATAGTTGAACTGAGCAGGCCTCTCATGTAACTGTGCATGGCAAGAGCCCAGTTAAGGTGGGGAGACTAAAACGGACAAGTGGGACTCATTTTTGCCAAACTGTAGCTATCAAGTTGCTCGTGGACAAAAGGAGAGGATCCAGGGATAGAACAGACATTGGAGTCTTGAGGCCAAAGGAAAGTGGAAGATAACTAAGCCAGAATCAATACTTGTGCGCTGTGATGAAGGAAAAGTAGTGGATCCTCGGTGCTCCTAACATTTGGCCAGGTTGCCATGGTCCGCTGCCCTTCTAGATGGGTTATCCCCCACCCGTCTCTGTAACAAAGATACTATGGGAGGTATTGTGGCTGCCACTCCATTCTATTGCTTTCCTTTCTGAAAATCACTTTACATGAATTCACAAAGGAACCTCTTCCGGTTGCTCTTTGAGCTTATGTGTATGTGGCCCATGCCTTTGAGTGGTGGGCAAAACGTGTCTTTGATTTTTGTCTGAGAATGCAGTTTAGTGTTTATTTCACAGCATTTTTTCCGATGGCACTTTCATAAGTGTATTTGTAGAATAAAGCAATTGAATAATCTCTGAATTTAAGAGTCCCTAAGTGATCGTTGACACTTTCTCATTTGGGGCATATTGAGCTTAAAAACAGCTTTTTATAAAGTCTCTAAATTCTGATTTATACTTTATACATGAACATCGCCATGGATCGATCGAATGGAATGAATATGCTTTGTAGGGAAGCTTCCATACTTCCAGGAGAGGTTTCTGTTGTTCTGTGTTTCTCTCATTTCCCCTTTAATGTTAAACTTACATTAAAACAAACCTTTTGGATTAAAGGCACTTAACCTCAGTTAAAATCACTTCTGTCGGTGCAAGAATTATATGGATATGCTCACTGGTTCTATGGCTGAATTTTACTGGCTTAATAATGAGGAAATTCATATTGTAGGTTGCCCTGTGTGCTTGGGAAATTACATAAAAATCATCATCAGGGCACTTAATGTCTTTCTAATTTTAGTTTATTTCTTCATTTGTTCCCAAGTTACATCCTAGCCTGTTACTGTTTCCAGGGTTCACTTTGATGCTTTTGGTCTGCTCACCACAGACGCAGCCTTAACCACCGCCCCCCCGACCTTTTCCTTTCAGCCCACCACACATGATCCCTAAAGAGCCCCCCACAAGGACATCAAAGGCTGGAAACTTCACATTTTTATATCTAAAAATGTCATCAGAGCTGGAAATGAACAATCTGCCGCCCCTTGACACTTGCCAAATGTTAATGTTTTGTTGCTTCTGCCCAAGAGATGAAAAAAACAGTCCGTTTGGGCACCCGCAGCCCAGTCGTCAGGTCCACTGTGGGACTCAAAGCCCATTAACACTCAGACTGCAAAGGAAGTATTAAAATTCCTTCAGCTTGACTAACACATTGCTCCTCGCAGCCTGTCTCCGGAAAAAGGGACACTCAGCACGTTCTCACCTTAGGAACATGAGAAATTTCCATTATACAATGGGACAGAGCAGAGGAAGGGACAAAGGGCTTTGGAGTTAGCTGGAGCTGAGTGCAAATCCAGCCCTACTACATTTGTCTTATCTGGGGAAAGATGTATAATTTTGCTTCAAGTGGGACAAGCTAACCTACCACATATGGGGATCATTACAGCCACCTTGCTGGATTGCCCTGTGCATTTAGCACTGGTTGGTACACAGTAGGTGCTAAATAAATGATAGCTGTTCTCTCTGGTTCTTCCTCTTTTGATGACACGGGGTCTATTCTGTGCTCTTGTTGCTGCTGCCACAGCTGTTTTTTTATTTTAATATCATCAGTCTAAATCCCCCGTCAGGAGACAAGTGCCAGATGGAAGCTCTATTTACCGGTATGTTAAATTGTTTATGATGCCACAGTGTAGGTGTGCAGCCCCAATATTAAGTCACAGCATTAAAAATGAAACTTGAAGGCATAGTTTCCAAAATAAATATCCACCTTTCTCAGCTACTGTAAACTGGGAGGTAGGTGGTTCATTTGCCTGGAGATGCTGAAACATGTGTAATCAGAGAATGGGACAGGATCCTGGTATCATGGAACCCAACGCCATGGGGAAAACCGAACTGGGGTGTTAGAAGGGACACCTGGCCCCCTTCCTGCATCAGTTAGTGCAAGGTGAGGCCATGGGGATCTCCCGGGTGATGCCAAACCCACACTGAATCGCTGAGGAGGTTAAGGCTCCCTCCGTCCTGCCCAGCATCCTCCTTTCATGCCCGTTTGGTAGAAAGGCTGGGGAGCACATTAGTGACAATAGGATAGGTGGTGGTCACAAAGCGCTTTATCAACAGCAAGTCTCCCAGAACTTCAGGTCATCTGGTGTTCCCATGCGACAGGTAAGACAGAAATAGTATTATGATCCTCAGTGTCCTGAGATCCAGAGAGGCTGAGAGACCTGCCTAAAGTCACACTGCTGGCTTAAACCTATGGGTCCTACCCAATCCCAATCCCCAGCATATACATGACGGTTCTTGTGTGATTTTAGTGCTATGAAGCTTTCAATATCTTCACCCATCTTTGCTCCCAAATCACATTTTCTATCATTTATAAGCATGACTTGATTTGATTTATGTACTAGTTTAATACATTATTTCCCCAAGTGTAAATTCTGTGCACAGTGCTATGAAACATCATTTTAGGGAGTATTGAACTTAGCATGGAATAATATCAAATCACACAGTGATTAATTTATTCCCTTTTCAATATTCATTTAGTCTTTTTATCACCAACGAGAAAAATCTCAGTTTGATGCCAGAACAACGTTAATTAACATATCTTGAATCTTTGCTAATCGCTCTTTTTTACTGAGGGAGAATAGGCAACCATACGTAGTCACAACTGAATTGTATTGATTTCAGAGGTGGGCACACTGTTTCTTATGCGGCCAGGGAGTAGATATTTTAGGCTTTGCAGGCTATTTGGTATTTGTTCAACTCTTTAACTCTACCATCGCAATATGAAAGTTTCATAAATTAGTATGGCTTTGTTGCAATAAAACTTTAATTACAAAAACAGGCAATCGACCTGAAAACCCTGTTTATTTTTTACCCTTATCTCTTCTTTATGGAAAAATGAACCCACTTTTTTTCTTTGTAGTAGTAATAGAAAATTCTCTAAATTTTATTTAAGCAAAAAAATAATAATGATTTAGACAGAAATGATATGAGCATAGTGACCTGTGAGTCTATGAAAAACCAGGAAGGTAGTCCTGGAAGGAAACTGAGGAAATCTATTTTTAGGTGTGCGCTGGTGACATGTTCTTATATTGGAACAGTAACAGAGCAGGGTCTCAGCTTCCTCAGAGCCCCGGTAGTGCCTCGGCTCCTGGTCAGTATCCCGCTGACCTGCCTCTGGCTGGCTCGTGCCCCTCAGCCCTGCCCCCATTCTGAACTGTGCACAACTCAAGGCAGCTGGGTCTTGCTTTTCTTGGCTCCTCAGGGTACAGTACTGTCCTGGTACAATAAAGGGTGGATGAAAGGATAGATCTATTGGTATGGAGACCTCAAGTTGCACTGTTTCCTCCTTTTTCTGAGGGCTGGCAGGGTAGTGTGGCTTTAAGCACAGACTTGAAGGGCAGTCTGTATTCAAATCCAGTCCGCCCCTTACTTAGCTGTGTGATCATAGGCAGGTTATTTGACATCTCTGTGCCTCCAGGTCCTTCTCTCATAATAGTCCCTACCTCATATGGCTACGGGGAGAAGTGAGTAAATTAATTTATGAGAAGAACTAAAGACATTTCTCAGCTAAGTGTTAGCTCTCATGACTTCCTCCTGCTCTGATAATGACCCATTCTGGCCTCCAAAGAACAGCCTATTTGATCACCGATATGGTCCTCAGTGACTGTACAGAATAGCTATGTTCCTAACAGCCCAGTGTTCCATTTACTTAAAACAAGAGGCACTGTCAAATTTGACATTTGTCCTTGGGGGCTCAGATGTAACACCCACAAAGCAAAGTGTCAGCTCTGAGCCAGATCCTCCCATGCTGGGATTCGGGGCTCTTCAGCGTCAGCTGCACATGCATCAGCACCTGCACAGCTGGTTCAGCCTGCCCCAGCCTGCCCAGGCTCCGTCATGCTTCCCCAAATGCCCACACACTCACACTGAGCCCTCAGCATGCCTGGTCGTGTGATGTGGCCTCAGGGTGCTTGCGCTGTGCTCTCTGCCAGTGATCCATCCCCGTTCCATACCTTCCCACTCTGCTCATCCTTCAAGCCACCCCTCTCCTAAACACACAAACACACTTCTCTAGCAACAAGGAGCAGGTGCGAATCACTCACCTCTATGGTGTAACGTGTGCGGCGCTGCGTGCGTGTATGAGAGAGCAAGAACACACAGGTGTCCTCCGCACTGGCTGTGAGTGTCTTGAAGGCAGGCACAGAGTCTTATTCTTGTCTGGGTCCTCAACTGTAAGCACAATGCCTTGTATTTTATCAAAGTTTCTGGAATGGATTGGAGGCAAAGAATACTTGAGGATTAGAAATTCTGAAGCAGAAACTTTTCCTCCGATCTCTCCAAGAGTTAGACTGGAATTAGGTCCCCTTGGTATAATGAGCCTATTGTTGCCTTTTCCATTTTGCCTTCTTCTCTAATTTGTACCATATGAATGCGTTACCCCTTTTATGACATTGAAGTCTTGACCTTGTTTGTTCCATGGTAGGCGGAACCAGACAGAGCATGTAAATAGGTCATAACAGAGAAGATCAGTTTTCTCTCAAAACCGTACACACATACATACCATATTTCATCAAATCTACAACTCGTTAAGACCACTAGTATTTTATGTACCACTGAAAAGAAAATAGCAGCCATTAAACTAAGACACACTGAAGATTGTAAGACAGGTGGCAATTTCAGGGAGGGAGAGAAGAAGCGAAATATTGGCCCTGTAAGGAAAGGAAGTATCTCACATTCTGGACTGAAAATATTCTATGTTTTCATCTTGGGCTATTTTTCATTCTGCTTTAAATAGACATTGATAAAACCTCAGTGCCCAAAGACAGTCCCCAGCATATAGAGCTGGCTGAATAAATATGCAAGTGCTTCTAAAATAACTGGCAGAGAGCCCTTTGTTTGGAAACAAATGTTTCCATGAAAATAGCAACCCGGAATTTCCTTGCGGTCCCTATGTTCCGGGGAGCTGAACATTGCCCTTTAAGTACCTTCTCCCAGGGACAGCAATTCTCTGGAGGGTGGCTGCCTAAATTACTCAATAAATCCGTGCATAGAGCACGGGATAAAATTTGCTCTTCTGGCGTGGCATTGAGCACTTAAGCTCCTTTCCTCTCCCTCTGCCCTCACAAAATGATAACTATCACAGTTATTTTTCTCATCCTTCTGTCTTTAAAGCTGGAAATCAGAGTTGCTCAGTTATCCAATGAGCTAAACTAATGGAAACAGCAGGCATCATTTTAATACTGGGACCAAGTAGATTGAACACACCATTTCCTCAAGAGAAAGAATGACTTTGTCCCAAATACACACTTCATTGTTCCAACATTTCATTTCACCAACATAAAATACCCGCCCCCCACCACCATGATTTTTTTAAAATCACTGCTTGTTTAGTTTTCAAAAGGATTTGGGGATAGAAATGTTTTGATGTTGGAGAAAGCACCTCCCCACCCTCCACCCCTCATTTTTCTTTGCTTGAGAAGTGGTTTTTTGGTTTGTTTTTGTTTGTTTTTAATAAAAATAACATCACTTGGTCAGAACTATCAACAGTATTTTTTGATTGAGCAATATTGTTTCAATATTGAAATAGAACTAAGGGATTTCACTGGTGTTTCAAAATGAACCCACTTAAAGCCAGGCATGATAAGGCCCTTGCAAAGGGAAAGATAAAAGTTGCTTCTAGTAAACTGTCGACTCAGGGGATTTAATGAGAACAGGAAAAGAATCAAGTGCAGAATGTAATGAGTGAGGGGTTCCCACCGTGTCCGGAAAGTGTGGAGGCAAAGTGCCTGAGCAATTTTAAACTGAATGGAAACTTGGCTATAGTGCCCTTGGACTTTGTGCTCTCAGAAATGTGAAAATATGCAGACTCGGCACCTACTCCACCCCTCCACCCCACCCCCCACCCCCGCAGTGGATGCAACCCAGTGAGTTATTTCAGGAAAAGGGACATCAGGACTTCCTCCTACAGGCTCCTGGGCCAAGCAAACACTGGGACATGACTTTCCCCACATTCTCCAGGCTGATGATGGTATCCAGCTCTACCAAATCCAAGCCCCAATTTGTTTCCAGTGCCTTTTGCATGGCTCTGTATTCCTGAATAATACTAATGTCCATCAAATGGAAATGGGGTGCTCTACTCCATCAGAATGGCTAACATTAAAAGGATTGATAATAGCAAGTGTTGGCAAGATCAGAAGCAACTGGAACTCTCATACGTAGCTAGTGGAAATACAGTATCTTCAAGCCAAAGTTTGGAAAACTGGCAATACCTCCTAAAGCTAAATGTGCCTGAGTGACCCAGAAATTCTACTCCTGGGAACATCCTCAGGAGAAGCTTATGTATAGGCTTACCAAAAGATGCACAGGAGAATGGGGGTGGGGGTGGGAAGGTGATGGGGGAAGGCTAGGGGGCATAGGGAGGGGACATTAAGTGTAAAAAAATAATAAAATAATAATAATAATAATAATAACCTGAAGCTGGGGGTAACCCATGTCATCGGCTATAGAATATGTAAATAAATTGTGGCAAATTCAAATAACAGAATGTGCAAACAATAAAAAGGAACAAACTACTGGTAAATGCGACAGCATGAATGAATGAATCTCATCCACATAATGTTGAATAAAAAAATTCAGACTAAAACAGAACAGTCTATATATTTCTATTTGTATATGGATTAAAAATGAGCAGAACTACACTACATGATAGAGGTGAGCATGGCGGTTCCTCCCAGTACTTGAAAGGGGTACATGGGAGCCTTGTGGAGTGCTGGGCACGCTGAAGATTAATGGAGTATGTACATAACTGTGTATGTATGTTTTACCTCAATCAAAAAGATTGGAATGTGCAAGCAGTAATGCTGAAGAGGGCTGGGGATGGCCATCCCTTCCTATGTACAGACAAACTGAGTTATCACAGATGAACAGTGTAGTATCTTCTCTTTAGAGAAATCCTCCTCCCTTTTAACACATGAAAATCTCAGGAGGAGCTTTGACCTCTCTGCCTTTTGCCTTTTCCTTTGATTTGGGGCCTTTATCATTCGCAGCTTTGAATGCATTAGGAGCATCAGAGACAGGATGTTATCCCGGCTTCACTCTTGAGTTCTTTGAGGATGGTTATGCAATACCTGTAATTGCATCAACCTACCTAACAAGCTTTGCCCTTCTGTGCCATGCCCTGCAAATCAATAGCCCAGGGATCCATTTACAGTGTGCTGTGTTTTGGAAAATTGTTTTAGCCATCAACTAATAAACAGCTTTTAAAAGGGAACTATAGGAATTATTATTTTTAAATGCTAAATGTCAGTAAATTTCTCTCAGAAATGCAAAGTAGTCAAATGTGATTATGAATCTGTGTAGAATGTAGTTTAATAATTCGTTGACTATCCTTTTATTATAATTTAAAAAAAAAATCAAAACAAGGTGTCTCTTCATTTGGATCCATTCATTAAAGCCAGAGAGTACCTCATACTAGTAAGTGATCAAATTGAGACTGATTTAGAGAAGTTAACAAGAGGGTTTGTCTGGTGGAATACACAACCTACATTTTGTTTTTTAACAGCCATCAGAGGAATTTCTCTGTGAGACTGTTCACATTTAAAGAAAAAGTTCTGGATTTACAGAAAGCCCATCTTAATTTTTAAAGACAATGAAAGGATTAAGAAATGCTTGGCTAATTTACTTAAGGAAAAATAGGAAAATAAACTATTTTCCTATTTCAGATTAGCGCACTGAAGTGTGTACTTACCGGATGAGGGCCCCTATTTGGTTCTGGTGTTCCTGGTATAGCAAAAAGGGGAGGAAGTCCATGGTAAGACACTTGGTATCCACAGATGAAAATAGCCTCATTGTTCAGGAGAATTACTGATTTTTTCAGATACTGATGTTGGGGATGAATGTCTCCCCGGGTCCTTATAAACAAGAGAATTGGGAGATGTTATTTAGGATAGCCTTGGCATTTTTCATTGCTCTTCCTTAGGACATCCTTTCATGTAGTTAAATCTTGTTTGTTTTCTACATTGGCATAAAAGGGGCATAGAAAATCAGGACAATCACGATGACCCTAGACCCAAAAAGAAATAACTGTGGACATAACTTTGAAGAGAGCACAATAAAGGTCACCGCAAGACAGGAGTTGTCTTACCTTCTTGCTTCCTTTGAAGTTTTATCATTTAACAGCTTTCTCCTTCATATCTTCATGTCTTCCTGGGTATCTTCTCAGTTCCTATTTGATTTTCCCTTTTAAGGCAAAAGTCAACTATATTTTAGAATACTTCTTCTTTATCAAGGTAATTTCCATATCTTAATGGTACAGTCCTTAAATGTACTCTTTAGTACGTTTTGATCAATGTCTGCATCATTCTAACTATGTTTCAAGTCAAGATATTAGAAAGAGACATTCTAAAGGAACCTTCTGGGATTGGAATATTCCATATCTTGATTTGGGCGCTAGTTGCAGTCAAGGTAAACTGGTCTGATATTTATCACCAGAGATTAGTTTTGCCTGTTGACCTTTGTATGCATGGAATCTTACAGTCTGCACTCTTTTGTATCTGGTGTCTTTCATTCAGTACTATGTTTATAGGATTTTTCCATATCAGTGCACATGGCAGCTGTTTGCTCTGTATTTTGCTTAGTAGTATTCCATTTAGAGATTAGGTTCTCACCTTAATGGATGTTTGGGTTGTTTCCAGCCGGGGCTGTTATGAATGAAACTGCTATGAACATCCTTCTACATGCTTTGTGGGAAACATAGACACTTATTTCTCGTTGATATATACTCAAGAGTAGAATTACTATGTCATAAGGACACAGGTGCTTAATTGTATAAAATGGCCAGTTTTCCCAAGTGGCTTACCTGCCATTTCACACTCCATCAGCTGGGCTGCTCCCCATCTTTGCCAAACTGACCTATTTCAGTCTCCTTAATTTGAGACGTTCTACTGAATATACATTGAGACATTCTATTGGATATTGCATTTTCCTGATGATTAATGACATTGTATTTCTTTTTAACAAAACCTGGATCTATTGTTAAATCAGAAAATATAAAACAAAACTTGATCCACTTTGATCTAATGTTTATCAAATTACAAAGTATGGAAGATACAGTTCAAAATGTTAAAAGTTCTTGTTATATTTTTTGAGCTTATCTATATTTTTTATTTTATTATTTAACTTCAGCGCAATTTTGCTAGTTGTATGATAAAGAAAGAAGAAAATCTATTTTTAAAAAAGAGGTTAACTCTGAGATGGATTGAGGTAGAACTTCTGTTTTCCTAATTGTCTAACACTTTAGGCCAAGTAACATTGGTTATTGACAGTGCTTTAGCTAGAAGTGGTTGAGAAGATAGACGCCATTACTGTTTTGCATTTGCCTGTATCCCCAGGGAGGAACAAATCCATTCCTGTACATTTAGACATCTTGAGGATAACATCCATATTTACCTCAGTTTAATAGACCATAAGCCAGGGGTCAGCAAACTTAAGCCTGTGAGCAGAATGTGGCCTGCTGCCTGTTTTTATCAATAAAATTTTATTGGAACATAGCCATGCACATTCATTTGCATATCATCTGCTGGGCTGCTGTAACAGCAGGCTTGAGTAGTTGTGTTAGAGACTGTATAACCTGCAAAGCCTAAAATATTTACTGTCTGGCCTGCAACAATCCATTGACTCTCTTTACATTTTCTATTTTAATTCAAACACTATTATGAGAGTTAAGTTCCATGCCAAACATATGTGCAGTTTATAACAGCACCTTCATTTCTGTCCAATTCATATGAGCTACTAAGAGGTTATGTGCTTTACAATCACCGTCTTGATAATTCAACAGGGACCACATCTAATTTCAGTTTTGGACCGAAATTTCATAAACAAATCGTCTCCTTGTGCCACCTTCAAATCCTTTTATGTTAGGTGCAAGAAAAATAAGAGGATTTTTGTTTTGGCTAGAAATGTGGCTAACTATAAAGCCACGTAACTGTTTAAAACACATACAGATGAGAACTTAAATATCAAAATAACTTGTTTTTTGGGTTGTTTTTTTTAGATAAAATAAGTCGTGACTGAATAAATGAGCTTGATTTTTCTTGTTTAGAAATTGGCTCTGAACGCAGTTCTAGAAGAGAGAAAAATGTTCTATGAGCAGTCACACCAGGGTTGGAGTGGATGGCATTTTGGGACAACTTTTCTTTGTCTAAATGGCTATGTTGTATTAAACCCCACACATTATATATAGTAAAATGCTTTAACGTTTATTTGCATCAGCTCATGTCAATCTCATTACCCTTCACTGATGCCTCTTCTAAAATATCAAAGAAGAAATTAAAACAAATGAACTGGCATGGTGTTCTGGCCCATTTTAAAGATGGACTCCAAGGCAGAAGTTTTGTAGCTCTTGATATGAATATACATTCCTCCCCTTCCCACATCTAAGGGAGACTCTGAGGACAAAAGGCATAGGAAAGAAGTTGTGACTGTGCTTTGACAGATCACCGTGCTTGAGAAAGAGAAGATGGCATTGTGTTTAATTGAGGAGCCACGGTCTGGGAACCAGAGTTCCAGCCCACATTTGCTGCCCAAGGCTGCAGAGGAGCCATGGCGTAGGCCTCCTCCACTGGACAGAGGACAGGGCGCTTGTCTTGTGCAATTCACATCCAAAACTTCCCATCTGCACAATGCAGGACCCATCTCCAGGGGCGAAACGTACTCTCTGCATATACTTGTCCCAGTAGAACATTTCCAACCTACTTAAGCTTTCAACTTTGACTCATCTAAAAGATGCAACCATTTTCTTAGAGTTTCTTCCTAGAATATAATTATACAGAACCAGGGAGTATACCAAATATCACCTCACATCTGAACTCATCACAGAGTTACCTACTTCAGCTTGAATCAACATGTGCACTTCGCTGCTGCAGGAGCAAACAGGACACTCTTCCAAGTTATTCCTGGTGCCTTCCACGGTTTCTAGGATGTCTGAGTGGGGTGAGGGGGGGAATGAGATCCCCTGGGGCTTTGGTTATTCTGGACTGTAATTCATTAGTAAATGGAGAAGAGATTAATACATGGAAAGCATGAATATGCCCTCCATTATCTAAAGTAGGAGCAGCCTGTTAAAAAGTACTACGGTACACTGAGAATCCCGAAGGTGATTTTTTTTTTTTTTTTTACAAACCCAGAACTTTCTTTTGGCAGCTAACAGTTGGTCACATTGCAGGTTTTAAGGTTACAGAGGAGCCCCACAGTACAAACATGGGGCAGGAGCAGACAATCCTTGCTCAAAGCTCTATAATAAAGCCAGAGCAAATATTCCAGAAGTTGGCAACACCAGGAAGGCAGCCTCTAAAAGGAGGCACCCAAGGGACTCCGGAAAACCCTTTACTCGCGGATTTTCAGGGCGCTTCGTGTTAGGCGCCTCTTTCTTGGGCATTGAAAAGCCTCCTTTTCTTGACTATAGGGGGAGGGATGTACTGGCCAAAGGCTAAGCTGTGTGCAGTGGGGAAGAAGAGGAAAAGAGCAGTTTCTTCGGACCCCAGCAGAGGTAGGCTATGAAGGGCAAAGGCCCTAGCTAGCCCCTAGCTAGCCCCTAGCTAGCTGGGTGACCAGGACACACTGAACCTCTCTGGGTACTACGCATCTGTAAAATGAGAGCATTGAGGTAGCAACTGGTAGGATCCCTTCCAGATGTCATGCAATCTGAGACAATAGACTGCAATATCCCTTTAATTAGCGTCTGTAAGACTCATCTTTGAAGATTATATTTGCTTCCAAAACACAATTGCAATGAAACTTAATTCATACTGTGGGCACTGCTCCTAATAAAGTAGCCAGACAGTTGGTAATGGTTTGGGGACATAATGATGTGCCAGGATTGACTCTTCTCACTGATTTTTCTTCATATGTCACTTTTTTATGTGGGGATCCATGAACATTCTTGTCATGGCCTGCAGTAAAAGAGTATCACCATTTTAGAGATGAAATACCTGGGACACGAAAAGGTTAATTACCTTGCCTAAGAAAAGATCTAAAATACTTGAAGTAGAAGTAGTTGGGATGAGCAGCCGTATGCTTGGGTGGGAGATAAGAGAAGTAGAATTGTGATTTTGTGCTATATAATTTCTAGGGATCTAGCACGAATATATAGATTTTTAAATCTCTGAGAATATTTGTACCTCTGTCCTTCGATTGTCCCTGCACCATAATTGTGAAAGGAGAAACTAAAAGACTGAGTTTAAACAGGCCCTCAGAAAGGAGCTAGACAGTTCTATGAGAAGGTGAAAATACTCACTCATCCCCACACCCCAAGCCCCAAGCAAAGCCCACTCCTGGCTGGCTTCCCATCCTTAAATTAAAAGGTTCTGCACTTAGCAGTAAGGTTTTCTTTATAGTCCCATGAAAATAGAAGTTCTCCAGGAAAAGGTGGCAGGTTAAATCACTCTGTAGTACTTTCGAATAGGTGTGTCCAAACTTTTGGCTTCCCTGGGCCACATTGGAAAAAGAATTGTCTTGGGCTGCACATAAAGTACACTAACACTAATAACAGCTGATGAGCTAAAAAACAAAAATCTCATACTGTTTTAAGGAAGTTTATGAATTTGTGTTGGGCCCCATTTAAAGCCATCCTGGGCAGCATGCGGCCCGCAAGCTACAGGTGGGACAAGATTGTTCTATAGGAAATCAGTGCTGGCTCCTATTTTGTGAGCATATTCAGAACAGGCAGGAAAGGAAGAGGAAGGTTTGAGGGCACTGTGGGTTAGGTGCAAAGATGGGTAACACCGTGACTGCTCTGGAATCAAGTCTGGTCTGGAAGTGAGAGGGCTGCAGGTCACCATTCCCGAGGTGCGCTGTCCTGCCCTCCTCATCCACACCTACACTGGACTCTGAGATGTGTTTGAGGATTCCAGTTATGACCCTAGATTCTTGGCTCAGGGTTCTGTGCATAGAGCAGGAGATCCAGGCTGGTTGGTCTCCAAGTTCTCATCCAGGACATGACACTGGAAAAGGAACAGATAAACATATGATCAGGATCCAGTTTGCGTTCTGCAGGGTGTTGTCTAAAATGTTCTCTTGGTCACAAGAGCTCATATTAAACACATAGAAACGTTTCAGTTGGTGACAGCTTTGTTCAAAAATCCAGATACAACACACAGTGGTATCATACTAAATGTGAGGCTGAATGTATTTGGAATATCGCTGGTTTCCAGT
This sequence comes from Craseonycteris thonglongyai, assembly GCA_004027555.1. Classification (NCBI taxonomy): domain Eukaryota; kingdom Metazoa; phylum Chordata; class Mammalia; order Chiroptera; family Craseonycteridae; genus Craseonycteris; species Craseonycteris thonglongyai. Next base: position 8,579 of record PVKE010010657.1, on the reverse strand, counting down.
AAGTTCTGCCAACACAATCCAAAGCATTATCTCTTTACATAGGAGAAGCTGAGGGATGTCAGCCCAGAGGCATAGTTCTCTGCCCTTGTCCGTATTTGAGTTCTAGTCTCTTGCAGGATAAATCAAGTCTTCATAAATAGGAAGACTTTTTTTAGATAAGGGTGGGGGCAGGGCAATCGCTGTTTAAAGGAGGTGTGGAGTAAGTTTTTTGTAAAGTGAAGGATCCTTTTATAACATGAGCAATCACCTTCAGGTAGTTGGATCTGGGCAAGTATCATATGAAGCAAGCAAGGGAGATACTATTTTAAAATCCTATTTAAAGACTCAGGAATATAAGATAGATAGAACTAAAATGACTTGGCTAATGTCGGTGGCTAATAGTGGTTGTGCCAGAAATAGAACCTAGGTGTCCTGATTCTGAAGGGAGTGCCCTTATTACCATAGCATCCTGCTCTTGGGAGTGCAGTTTCACAAGCTGAGCTGAACAAACTACAAATTAGGAGCATCTAGAAGTCAGGGACCATGTACTTATGCAGTTCCCTCAAAAAGTGCTTAACAAATGCTTTTTTAAAATGACGAGGAAATAGCTTACCTATCACTTCCCTATTTGAATAGAGAATCAGCCCTCACACTTTCATGATTGAAAGAGGGAAAGAATAACTATAAAACTTCTGCAGTGATTTTTTACAAACGCTTTTACTCTTGCGTAGGACATATTAGTAACGTGGCATAATTTTTTTAATGGGCCATTTTTAGTAATAGAAGTATGGAGGAAAAATATCTCTCATTCCCATTTTCATACAAAGTACAGTTTGAAAACTGTCGCTTGAAAAGTTGCAGCATTACATCCTATGGGCAATGCCTAAGGCTGATGCACACTTCATTTTCTGTGGGGTTTCGCTGTTCTGCCCTCAATGCAGAATAGGTGGCTCATTGCAGTTTGGAGGGAATTTGTTTAAAAACTGAAGAGATTTCTTAAGGTTCCCAGAGAAACATTTTGAAATTAGAGTGAAATGGAACATTGCCTTTACCTCGGCTCCATGTGTGGCTGATGCAAATATTCATTTTCCAAGGAATCTTGAGTTTGGGGACTCACCTGACACTTCTAATGGAGTCAGAAAGATGTGCAACCAGATCAGCGTGACCTACTTTTGTCTCCACAGCACCCAACATAAAAGTTCATTGTAAACTAACTCCTTGAAAAATCAGATTGAACGACAACAAAAAGATAAACTGCATTAGTACTTTTAAGGTCTCTTTAGTCTAGGTGTGGGTCAGGAAAAGAAGATCAAAGGATAATTTAACCAGAACCCTTTTTCCAGTAGGAATTAGTTAGATTTAATAAGGATCAGAAGCCCCACTGTTACCATCATCTTCTCCATATTGATTGGAATAAAGATGAGGCTCCTAAGTAATTTAGTACCAGTCATTTTCATCCCATAAAGGTAAGGATTAAAACCACAGACCAACGAACACCTTCAAAAGCAGGTCTCTTTCCCGCCCGCCCCCATCCCTCTCCATTTTGAAAAGGTTTGCTTTTATAGCTCTGAGAATGCAATTAGAAATTATACTTAATGTGGAACTTTTTCAAATTTCAGCCTCATAAAGTGTTCTGACGAAGCTCTTCAAAAAGTCCACATACTTGTGGTATTAAATGGATGGAAAAAAACACTCACAGATCTTTCTATCATGCAAATAAAATTCCAAGGATGCTGGGTTAGCCTGTCTATCTTAGGGTAAAACACCCAACATTCACTTGAAGGCAAGAACAAGATAAACAAAATGAAAGCCTGGTATCATTTTGAGGTGCGAGAGAGGGGACAGGGGCAAAGAGAGCTGGTGGGGAAGAAGTGGAGAGGAGGGCTAAAGGTGACACCAAGGTACCCCATCTCCTGTCCTCAAGAGCAAGTTCCTTGACGTCAGAAATTTTACCCTCATTGTCTTTACAGATCCCTAAGAAAATAAAGCTGGCCTTTGTCTTCACGAGTTCACTCAATTTTCCACATATTTCCTGAGTATTTACCATTTGATACACACACACACACACACACACACACACACACACACACACACACACACACACACACACACTATGTGCCAGATGCTGTTCTAGGTGCTGAGAGTCAGCATTGAAGAAATTCCTTGATGTCATGGAGCTTTGGTTTGGGGTCAGGGAGAGGGTAGGTAGATAATAAGTAATAAGCAATTGATGTAATATAGCAAGTCATCACTACTTAGAACTGTTGTACAATGGGTGGTCAATACGTGGTTTACCAAGCACTTTAAATATATAGAAAAACATAAATCGGAGCATTATGGGCTGAAGGGGGCTATTTGATAAGAGATAAAGTCAGGAAACCTCAGCCTGGTGTGGTAACATTTGGACAGGGACATGAAAGAAGCAAGGGAGTGATACAGGTAAGTATCAGAGAAAGAGAGTTCCTGGCAGAGCAATAGCAGGTGCAGAGCTCTGTGTTCTACACTGAGAGTGGAGGGGTCAAGGAAACAGACACAATCATGGTCCATGCTCTTGGTACTTTCATTTTACAGGTCAGGTCGACATTAAACTAGGAAGCAAATACATAGCGAGTTAAACATCAGGCTATGATAGAAAATTAGCAGGAGAAATGACTTAGGATGAGCTGATGAGCGAGGACCTCAGTGAGCAGCCATAACGTCTGAGAAGGAACTGACTGGGGTAGGAGGGGAGAGGCCATTACAGGCAGTGAGGACAGTGTGAGAGCAGATCTTGAGCAGGAATAAGCGTGGTGTCTTCTGGGAACCTAAATGAAAGAGACCCATGGGGCGGGGCACAGTGAATGAGGGGAGGAAGTGGTCCAACATGCCGTTGGAGAGGCAGCCAGGGCTGGATTGGCAGGAGTTCGACTTTATTCTCAGTCTAATGTGGCGTCGTCGATAAGTGACAAACACTGAGCAACCTGATCACATTTGCCGTTTTGAAGTATTGACTGCTCAGTGGGGTGACGGGATGAGGACAGAGCTGGAAATGAAAGTGAGGGGACCAGCTAAGAAATCCAGGCAAGGGATGGTGGTGGTTTGGACTGAGATTGTGGCAGTGGCAATAAAGAAAGGCAAAAAATAAAATTTGAAAATAAAGAGAAGTGAATGGATTTTGATAAATAAATAGGAGATAAACCCAACATCACATCACACATAAAAGGCACATGAATGGATAGTCCTGAGTTCTCTAGCCTTCAGTACAATTCTGGCAGGCCAGTCTCCACCTTTCAGAACAGGATGATATGTAAGCCGATACCTAGAGGTGTTCCCCTCCCTCAAAGGAGGGTCCCTAGTTTCCTGTGGTCCATCACTGATGGTTTTAGTGAGAGAGTTCTGCTGGTGAAGGCATTACATTGTTCAGCAGCGATCTTGCGGGAAAACCTTATTTATGGTTAAGCATTCAGCTAGGTGGGTGGTTGCGCGCGCGCGTGTGTGTGTGTGTGTGTGTGTGTGTGTGTGTGTGTGTGTCTGCCTACACGGTTGCCTGGGAACAGAGTGTGGGGAGATCCAGCTTTTGTGGAGGCTCGCATTGGGCCAGGCACTGTGTCAGCTGTTTTCGATAGGCTCCTTCAGCTAGTCCTTTGGGCTATCCAATGAGGTCGACATCATCCACCCCCTCGTGCAGGCGAGGAACCGCAAGCTTAGGGAAGGAATGGCACTTGCTTGAGGTCACCATGGGTTGTGGCAGGAATGATTCCCTCGCTGACCCAATTGTGCAGTTGGAATCTTCAGTGTCTACCCTAACTAGCCAACCCTCCAAATTCTAGTTTTCTGTGGTAATTAATGACGAAACATTTTGCACCTCAGCCCTAAACACTCACTGTTCAAGCACCATATCTCTGTGAGACAAAGTCTCCAGAACTTTCCCGTGATCTGCCTGTGATGTCAGCCAGTGGTGGGCCCTCGGTGTCTTGATGTCTTCTGCAGGAAGACTTAGCTGAGAGACCCTCGACTGAGAAGCTCTGAAAGTGGTAGTGAAAAGTCATTGTGTATTTCAAGCACACCTTTTCCCTCTAGCATAGAGGTTGAGCAGTCTGGGCTTTGAAGTTGGGTAGCTGTGAGTTCAATTCCAACCCCAAGCTGTCTGTGGCCTGGAGTGCCCTTAGGTACGAAATGATTGTAAGTAGTGCATCGTGAGAGGATCTGCTTGTATATGAAGCATTGCATCCAGAGCCTTTCAAGCAAAGGGTAAGTGGAACAAAAGACGATTATTATACCCTTCTGTCTCAAGGCAAGGAGGGGTTGTGGAGGGTAACTAAATGTTCTTGGCATTCCTCTAACAAACCTAAATGTGATTATTTCTCCTTGAGTGAATAAAAATTCACTGTAGGTAATTATCTTTGCCTCCACAGAACTTAAGAGAAAAAGCAAACAAACGATTCACTCTGTAACCCTCAGAAGAAAAACCTCTTTTCCCAAATGTCTTTCTGTTTGTTTTCTTACTTCGGTCTTTCCTACTCAACGCATAATGAGCCTTGCTTTTGCTCCAGTGACAAGGCCCCTCACAAAGCTGGGCGGGAGGCCCGATGAGGTGCTCCAGAAGTCCAGCCAGAAGCCTTCGGGAGATACTTGCCAAATGCTGGTGTTTGACTAATTGGTAGTATCTGGGGAGTTGGCACCAGTAGAAAAGAAGCTAGTGAATGTTGGGGAAGGAAGAAAGGCAGACTTGAAACCAAGTATCGAGATTCTGGAGAAAGAGCCTGGCCAACATGGAGTCCAGGAAGTTTGTCAAACAGTTTTTAAATGGTGCATTAAACCCTTGAAGGACAGACAACGTGCCCAGGTTTCCAGCTCCAGGGGAGTTAGACTGCAGGTGGGGCAGGCAGGGTATGAGTAGAGTCTCAGGTGCACCCTCTTGAGGCCAGACAACTCCATGCAATATTGGCCTGAGACCCTGTTTTAGTGGCAGGAAACTAGGGTTAGGAGGAATTCTAATACCTGCTGCAAGTTGAATCTGGAACCGGCCCTTCTCTGGTGTTGAGCTGAGGTAATTCACCCACCAAGACTGTTCTCTTTTTAAAGCTTAGTTTTGTCTGGAGAAGGAATAGGGGAGAGATCACTTTCTGCTATGTGAGCCAATACTGGTCACCTCATTAGATAAGATGAGGCAGAACTCAAAACTGTCTCTTTCCCTTTTCTCCTCCCCTGAGCTCTACGCCAAAGTGCCACCTCATTTCGAGGGACTTTCATATTTCATGATAGCTTACAGAGGAGAACATTTTCTACTCCTCCTATGGGTACTTACCTTCGGTGGACATCTCCTAACCTGTCCACTTCCAGAAATGGGCTGGCAACTTTTAAAAGGCAGCTTCTCTTCTTAAAATAGAAACATAATGACCCACCTCACAAGGAAGCTTTCTGTGAATCTAATCTAATGTCATCAAGTTCGAATTTTCTGCTCTTCACATTCTTCAGCCATGTCATCCTCTTACATTTTATCTTGGTCATTGTGGTCTTTCTGAAGAAAAAAGATCCAATCTTGATTCTCCTGCTGACAATTGTTCCATAGGACAATGAAATGAGGAGTTATTGGAATATTATTCACAACTGGTTAGAAGATGAATGACAAGACTACAACAGATTTGAAAAACAATTTAACATTATTTGGTAAAGTAGAAGATGTGTAAAATTAATAACCAGTATTTATTTCTCTCTCTCTCTTCTTCCCTTTCCCTGTCTCTCTCTGTATGGTCATATATACCTAGTGTGTGTCTGTAAATATATAATTTTTTCTACTGGAGAGACATATACAAGAATGCTCTTAGCAACACTATTCAAAATAGCAAAATTCTGGAAACAACTTGAATTTCAAAGGCAGTAGAATTCATAAATAAATTTAATTCGAACAACGAAATTGTATAGTAGAGAACATGGATGAGTCTTAGGTTTCCTTCTACTAAGAATTAAATCAGAAAAATATGAATGTTTTCATTTATATAAGTTTTAAACCATGCCAAATAAAACAACCTTTTCTTTATGGATAGAAATGTAGCAAAATTAAAAAGGAAAAGATAAACACAAAATTGAGAATAGGATTGCTTCTGAAGGATGAGGACATGGGAAGGGAATGGGAGGGCCACCCAGAAGCCTCAAAGGAAAACACGTCTTAAAAGGATATGATGGGATTGTGGTAGGTGACAGAACTATTTTCTATCTTGATCTTGATGGTATGTACATGACTACATTTGTCAAAGTTCATAGAACTTTACACCATAAAGGATGAATTTTGTGGCATGTAATGATAGCCCAATTGAAAAAAACATTGTTAAGTGTAGGGTAGGCACACTGTGTTTTTTATATTGTAATTTTTTATACTTATTTGTAATTCGTATTCTTTAATAGCTATTCAATCTGCTCATGCAATTTTTAAAATCCCTCAATGGTTCATCATTTTCCTCATGTTAGTATCAAACTGTTACTGTGGCCAATAGTCCCTTCATTGTCTCGACCCCGGCTTTCTTTTCAGCCCATCTGCCCTGGGATAACCCGTGGACCCCGGGTGCCTCTCCTTTTTCTGTCATGGTGCTGATCTTGCTGAATGAAAATCATCTGAGAACTACTCAGTCACCCACTAGAAGAGAGTTGCCTAAGTGTTATCTACCCCATTAACTGCAATTCTAGCACATGGGCTGGCACTCAATAGGAGTTCAGCAGAGATTTGAGCAATTTGTTGAGCTACAGGGATCCCCTTTGATTCTGTAAGGAGAAAAGTAATGGGAAGATCAGGTGGGGTATGAAAAGCATACATGGTGATATTTACTTCAAACTTTCTATAGTTTTTATGGTGTATACATCTCTTATTGCTGTGATAACAAATTGCCACAAATTTAGTGACTTAGAACAGTGACTTTTTCTCTTATAGTTCTGGAAGTCTGGAGTCTGAAATGGGTCTCACTGAGCTAAAAGCAAGGTGTCAACAGGGCTGTGTTCCTTTCTGGATATTTTAGGGGAGAATGTTTCCTTGCCTTTTCCAGCAACTAGAAGCTGCCTGAATTCCTTGGCTTGTGGCCCCTTTCCATCTTCAAAACCAGCAATTGCTGATTTGTCTTTCTCACATTGTATCACTCTGATGTTAACCTTTTTGTCTCCTCCTTCACATTTAAAAGACTCTTATGATTACACTGGCCCACCTGGATTATGCAGGGTAATCTTCTTAGTTGACAGCTGATTAGCAACCTTAATCCCCCCTTGTCCCTTAATATATTCACATATTCGGGGGATTAGGATGTGGGCATCCTTGGGGTGGAAGGTACATTATTCTGCCTGCCACATAAAGAACTCAATCATCTACTGAAATTTAAGAGAGTGACAGCATATAGCCGATGCCTCCTTCTGGTTTCAAGATCTCGTCAGATTTGTATGTCTTTGGAAGACACAGAAGCAGACTCTAAAACAAGATTAAGTGCATACAGTTTAATTTTTAATATATATATTTTATATTTTGCTAATCTCTTGATACACTGGTAGGAAGTGGAGGGACATAGGGGAGAGCAAAGAGCAACAAAGAGGGTCTTATCAAAGTAGTTACCCTGTGTGCAAGTGACACTCAATCTGGGGACCCCAGAGAAATGATGAGAACTACGAACCTCAGCGTTATCCCTCAATAAGCATTAGTTTCTGGTTTAGGGCTACTCTTGGGGGGATCTTAATTGCCCGGACCTGTGGACCACTTGTACCCCAAAACCAAAGAAAGCCCTCAAGCAAAGAGATGTAAATGCTGGCAGGTGGCAGTGAGGTCAGAATACACTGAAAACGTCAAGGCCAAGGGGTACACGCTTATGTGGGGCACCAGCAATGTCTGTTACACTTACACTGAAACAGACATCTGGATGTAGTAGAATCATGGTGCTAAGTAACTGAATGAGACCCTTTAGTGATGGTTCAGGAGCTTTCCAATGTGTGCTCAGAAGGATTCTACAGAGAAGTGCCCAGGTTCCTTGCAGGAAATCCCCAACCCATCCCTCCCTCAACCAGAGGCACTTGGTTTTCTCCTTCCTATGTCGGTAGACCTTATGTGAGAAAAATAAAACATACAGACACAAAGGGGAAAAGTGACAAAGAAAACCATTTTCTTGGCCTACAAATTATAAAAATTGTGTGTCAGGAATCTTTTCTGCCAGATTGGAATTTGAGGGAGGCGAAGAAGAGCTCTATTTAATTTCCCTCAGGGTCTTTGCTGAAGGGACAAGATCAGAAATCTGGATTTCGTTTTCTCGGTAAAGAAAATGAAACGTAAAAAGCTATATTGTTTAGAATCTTTGGGCTTATTCATTTCAACACAGGCTGGGAGGTGGGAGTGGGAAGGGGACATTTTTGAGCTGTTTAATGTTAATGAAATGTTTAAGGCTGAAATAATGGTTCTATCTAGTTTTTGACGTAATTTATTCTATTTTGTGTCAGTTTGCCTGAAGAGTGTAATATGGTGGTGTGTAGGAGCTGCAAAGCACTCTCAGCAAGTCATGGATTATAATTTACATGTAGAAAAGTCTACATATTCCATAATTATGGTAGGCTGTGAATTAGTAGAGTAATATTGAAATCTCCAAACCCCTTATTAC